>JABUQX010125802.1:0-25222 GCA_015478945.1 Trachelipus rathkii
CGATGTGCTTCGTTCGGTTAATTTAGGTGTTTAACCGTTTCGCATTTATCATTGAAACGCTTTAGTTTTCGTGCGCCGCTTCAATATATATATATATATATATATATATATATATATATATATATATAACAACTTAATATATATATATAGCAATAACCCTATATATATATAAATACTTTATATAACTTAATATATATATATATGCTTCTTCTTCACATAATATATATATATATACATAACAACCTGCTATGCTGCTATACTTATGCTAGCACAACAACCTTATGCAATGTGGCTTAATAATAATGTATTATGTAAAAAATAAATAAATATAAAAAACAATAAAAATAATAATAATAATATAATAATAATAATATAGCTATTTAATATATGTATATACAATAAAATATAATAATGTGCAATATGTAATAATAATAATAATAATAATAATATATATATAATAATAATAATATAATAATAATAATAATAATGTATGTAATAATAATAACAACATTCAATAATATTTAATAATATATATGTATAATATATAATACTAATAATATATAATATATATATATAATAATTAATAATATGTAATATATATAATAATAATAATAATATATAGCAATAATAATAGCTAATAAAAATAAGAATATGTAAAACTATTTGAAACATCAAAATTAACATTAAAATAAAATATTAACATTTCTTAAAAAGAAAAAAAAATCTTACATATGTATTAATATATAATAACTTAATATATGTAATAATAGTATATGTATAGCCAGCTAATCAGCCTGTATAATAATATCACTTTATCATGTAATAGCCAGCCTAATAATAATACTACAGCATAACATATATGTAATGTGAAGAGGCGGTGAGGGCGAAAACATTCGCATCTTTTCGAGTGTATAAGCAATGTAGGAGAGACGGTACAGGGCTCTTATATTATATGAACAAAAAAATCTAATTCCGCCTATGGCTTAGAATTTTACTAGTAACAGCAAAGTAGGAAAGAAAATTTTCAAAAGAATTTAATTATTGTAATAGCTATTATTATTGTTGTTTTTATTCAAATTTATGCTGTTCGGTGCGGGACGGGACCACTGGGGGCGGTGTCAACGCTTTGAAAAACAATTATACATACATAATTAACAAATAATAATAAAAAAAACCTAGGCAATGATACCTAAAATATTTTGATCCACCCTTATTTATTTATTTATTTTTTTTTTAATTATTTTTTTTTACGTATCGCACGCAACCTTACTTGGGTAGATATATGTATGCAGAAAAAGTAAAAGCATTTCACGGCTCGATCTCAAAGACGGGTAGCGGCGAATCTGACGCCTTACTGCTTAAAGGGTTTTTTGCGTTTTAAATTTATTAAACACAATGGTGAATTTTATTATGACGTAATTTTCAATTAACCTATAAAAAAGCTTTTAACTACCATGAACATTTAATATCGTATTAATAATGTCATGTTTAACTGGCTTTTATACAAGCAATATTTTGATGCGTTCTCTTCTTATGATAAACCGAATGCCAACACATTTATTATATTTTATTCAGTAAAGTATTATTTATAATTGAAGTGTTTAATCACTTTAGTATAATTTTGTTAATTTTTCTTTACATTATTGACTTTAAGGAATAGAATGTGTGAGGGCATTGCCCCACATACCAGTCTTAACAGTATCGATACAAATAAAATTTACCATGCTCTCTCGGGGCCCTGCGAGACACCACATCAGGGTCTCGCTCTGATTGGATAATTTTTAAGTTTTAAATAAGTTTGACTACAGTTTACATTTACGTATGATAGTAACGATCATTTGAGCGATATATATAAATATATATATATATATATATATATATATATATATATATTTTATACTATATATATATATATATATATATATATATAATAACTTCTTCATAATAACCAACAATAATAATAATAATATCATGTAAAATAATTGTAATAATAACAACAATAATAATAATAATAACTAATATCTTTATATATTAATAATATAATAATATATGTATATATGTAATAATAATATATGTATGGAAATACCTACCACCAACAACATATATATATATTTGTAATAATAATAATATATATATATATATATATGTAATAATAATATATATGTAATAATAGATAACTTCTAATATCTATATCAATATATAATAATATGTATATATATGTATATGTAATAATAATATGTAATAATGTATACGCTAATAATATAATAACATATATCACTCATAATAGCAATATAACAACAATGGAAACTCTTTCTTCAATATGTAATAATAATAATAATAATGTATATAATATATGCTAATAATAATATACAACAATAACAATATTAATAACAATAACAATAATAATAATAATATAATATGTAATAATATGTATGTAATAATAATAATAATATATATGTATGTAAAAATATATAAATATGTAATATATGTAATAATATAAATATAAATATGTAATATATGTAATAATTTTATAACAATACAACAACAATAATAACCAATAATAATAACCAATATATATATAACAATAATAATATGTGTAATAATAGCAACAATAATAACAACAACAATAATAACCAATAATAATATATGTAATAATAATAATATATAATAATAATAATATTAATAATATATTAATAATATATAATATGTAATAATAATAATAATAATAATAATAATAATAATAATATAATAACAATAACCATATACATGTATATATAATATAATGTATGGCATATATTATATAATAATACTTTATAATATATATATGTAATAATAATAATAATAATAATAATAATATGTAATAATATATATAATAATATATAGCCTGTAATATATCTGTATGTATGTGTCGGGGCAGAGAGTGAGTGGTGAGCAACATTCGCATCTTTCGAGTGTATAAGCAATGTAGGAGACGGTACAGGGCTCTTATATTATATGAACAAAAAATCTAATTCCGCCTATGAAGCTGGAATTTTACTAGCGTAACAGTAAGTAGGAAAGAAGATTTTCAAAGAATTTAGATAGAAGCAATTGCTATTATTATTTGTTGTTTTTGTTGGAAATTTATGCTGTAAATCAGCTTATTTTTTTTTTCACCTTTATATAAGGTGGAATGATTTTGTGTTTGGACAGTTTGGCTTGTTTGTTAAAATGGGTTCAGGTGTTATTGACAATTTACCTGCCTGCATGCCCTATGTAATTTTCCCTAATAATAATAATATATATATATATATATATATATATGTATATATATATATATATATATAATAATAATATATAATAATAATATATAACAATAATAACAATATAAATATATAGCTATATGATGGCTATATATATAGTAATAATAACCTTAATATATATATATATATATGTATATATATATATATATCTTTAACAATAATATGTATGTAATAATAGCCCAATAATAATAATAATATATGTAATATGAATAATAAATAAATATATAATATTAATAATAATAATAATAATATAATAATATGTATAATGTAATAATATGTAACAACTCAACAACTCTTATGTAATAACTAATAATATATCTTTGTAATAATAATAATATTAATATGTAATCATAACTTTTATAATAATGTAATAATAACCAATATAATAACAATATATGCCTAATATAATAACTCAAATCATATAACGATTTGTAATAATAATAATACAATAATATATAACAATAATAATAATAATAATAATAATATCCTTATATAGCATAATATAATAATAATAATAATAATATATATAATATATATATATATATATATATATATTTGTATCATATCATATACTATTTAAAAACCCTTAGTTGCCTAACTAGGTAGGGTATATTAAGCAAGCTTTTAGTAAAGCAACTTTACTAAACATATAAAACGTGCATAAAATTGAGAGACGAGCTTTCGCAATCTTTTTGGACTTCTTCTAGTCAGGACAGTAGAATGGGAAGTATTGTTTTCTATGAGTTCATTTCCTTATTCATGTTTGTTCTGGTTTCTACAAATTATGAATGGAGACATTTTCTTGCAGTTATTTTTGTATTGCATCTATTTTTTGTAATCTCCATAGCAGCATCTATTAGAGTTGGGAGGTTATGAATGCAAAAAGCTTCTGCTATTTTCCGTTTATTGGTATCTTGTATATTTCTGATTTTTTGCATGTTATTTATATTAATATGATGGTTGAATGTTAATCTATGTTGTGTGAGTGCAGAGTTTTCTTAGTGTGGTATGTCTAAGTCGTGTTTATGCTGATTTTTTTCTACGTTTGAAGATCAATTGTTTCTCCCGAAATGTTTGCTTGTGCAAGGGTACATGGAATTTTTATATAGTAGGGGGTTGTTGAATTTTTGATTTTGGGGGGTTTTTATGTTACACTTTAACGCTATTATGCAAGATTCAACAAGCTAGGTTAATGGTATGATATTGCTATGTTAGTTAGGTTTATATGTAGTATAGGTATGTATCTTTTAAAATTGACAGTTTAGGTTATGGGTTCTTTTTAGAAATATTTTCTTTACGCTTTATGCAAGATTAATCATGTTGGAGGGGGTATTTGAGTTTTGAAAAGTGGTTTTTAAAAATTGTTTTTTTATTTAAGTGTACCGGAGAACAGATTTAAACACGACAAATTAAAAATAAATAAAAGGGTTAATAAAGAAACACAAATTTTTAAAAACCCACTTTTCAAAAACTCAAATATCCCTCCAACATTATAAATAAAGTAGAAAAAAACCTGAATGATAAAATATAGAAGTCTTCTAACCAGCAAATTAAAAAAAATGAAAATTTACCTCAAATTTAAATATGTTGATTACAATTTCAGTGACTAATGAATATATACAGTTGATCCCTTCTAATAATATATCCACTTCAAAAAAGATATTAAAACCCCGATCAAAGGTTCAACAACCTTTACCTGTTTACTTATAAAATTCATACACCTTTGCAGTAAGCAATATTCGGGCTTAATGAATCAACGTAAGAAAAAAATCAGCATAAGCTTACGACTTAGACATGCACCAAGCTCCGCACTCACACAACATAGACTAACACTTTCAATATCATAATCGTATAACAATGGCATGCAAAAAAATCAAGAAATGCAAGGTACCGATAAACGAAGAGCCATGAGAAACTTTATGTCTCCGCCTTTACAAGGCAAGGTAATAGTTCGAATATGATATGATAAAAAAGTGCGAATCAACGTAGAGATCGAATTTAATCGTTCATAAACCAGTCTTTAGAGAAAACCAACTAAACGAATAAGGAAATAAACTTCATAGAAAATCAACACTTCACTGACTAGAAGGCCAGTCAGTAGCTCAGTCCTGTTACATTTCATCAGTTTTATATGTTTAGTTAAAGAGTGTTTTTAGTGTATTGTTTAATATAATACCTAACTTCAGGGATTTTTAGCCAAATTGAAATACAGAAGAGGGTGCTTGAATTCAAAAAATATAAATACTTTCATATATATATATATATATATATATCTTACATAATACCATATTAATAATAATATCATATATAATAATAATATCATGTAATAATAATAATACCATATATTAATATAAGTACATATATATACATATATATAGCTATATATATATATATGTAATATTAATAATAACTAGCGCGTAATAATATGTATCATAACAATAATAATATATAAATAATAATATAATAATAATATGTATGTATATACAAATAATAATAACATAATATATATGTGTAATAATAGCCAATATTATAACCATGTATATGTATATAATATATCATAACTCTAAATACATATATCATAATAATATATGCATATAATAATAACCATATATATGTAATGACATATCATAACAATATAACTCAACTTCTTCTCTTCTTTCATATATATATGCATGCGCTTAACCATACATATGCCATACCATAACCAACCTTAACAACCAGCGCCCGCCGCCGCGCCCGCGCCTGCTGCGCTGTAATATCGCCGCTGCCTTTATGCTGTAACAACGCGCATAACGCCACTGCATAATATAACAACGCAGCCGCATAACGCCCTTACTGCCGCCATACTATATACTATATATCCATATTATAACCAAAACGTTGCAGTGATTTGATATTTACGATCGTATTACATTATTTGCCTCTAGATAAAAAATAAAAAAGTGAATTGTAAATGAAAACGAATACGATAAAAATAATAAATCCATAAAAAAATAAACGAATCTTTATTGGGGTTTATATATATATATATGTATAATATATATATATAATAATATAATATATACATACATATATATATGTATATATATATCTTCTTAACAGATAATATGTATGTACATATGCTAATAATATATATAATAATATAGCATAATAACAACAAATATAACGAACATTTGTACTATGCACTTTTAATATGCATATATATATTTTTAAACCTCAAAATGTAGTTTAACATATGTGTATATAAATATATATATATATGTATATCTTTCATATAATAACATATATATATATATAACATATCTCTTACATAATATATATATATATAACTCTTATATATATGATAATAATAATAATAATATAATAATAATATATATATGTAATAATAATATATGTAATAATATATATATAATAATAATAATAATATATGTATAATAATAATTTAATATATATATAAATACATATATATGTATATGATTTATAATAACAGCAACAAATAATAATAATATATGTAATAATATAATAATAATAATAATATGTATATAATAATAATAATAATATAACTTAATAATAATATATATATATATGCATAATATTTTTATAGCATAACCATATGTATACATATATATCATAATAATAATAATAATAATAATAACCCATAACTATATATATACATGCATCATATAATAATATTGTAATATCATAATAACCCTTCCATTGTGCATTCGTGTGTGTCGAACATAAGTCGTATATATATGTATATATATGCCTCTTTATATGTAATAATATATATCATATAACATCATATGTAATAATATATATATATATAATATATATGCTAACAATAATAATATCTTTATAATAACAATATATAATAATATATATAATATATGCATGTATATATATATATATATAATATATATATATATAATATTACATATATATATAATATATATATAATAATATATATGTATATATATGTATGTATATATATATATATATATATCATAAGGCAATAATATATATATAATATATATAATAACTAATAATATATATATATATACCATATGCTAATCACATATATATATATAACTCTCATAATAATATAATATAATATGCATATAATAATGTATAAAATATGTAATAATATAATAATATTAATAACAATATACTGTATATAATAATAATATATATAATAATATATATGGCATAATAATATTAATATAATATGTATAATAATAATAATATAATATATATATAATATATATTCTTTTTAAATATTAATAAGATATATTTATGTATATGTATATATCTTTATAATATACATATATATATATATATATATATGCATATAACATATATATAATATATAATAATAATAATGGCAAGCCAGGTATATGGAAATATATATATATATATATATATATATAATATAATAATAATGTAATATATATATAATATCTTTATAATAACATATACTTCACTCACGTTATTTTTTAAAGTGTACTCTATATATTATTATTATTATTATTATTATTATTGATATTCTACTTACACTTTTTCCCGCTTGAGCGGGTAGTCACGTACAGCCTCTCTCATTCACACCCCCTCTCATCTCGCCCTCACCCACATTCTCCACCCCACTCTATCTCTCACCAACTCTACCCTCTTCCTCCCTCATCCCTCCCTCCTCCAGCATCTCCTTTTTATTCCGTCCATCCACCTCCTTCTTGGTACCTTCCTCTCCTACCTATCCCCTCCGCCTCCCAAACTCTCCTAACCACTCTGTTCCTCCATTCTCACTAGATGCCCATACCATCTTAACATTCCCTTCTCGGCTCTTCCCAGACCATCCCTCCAATCACATCTCTCCCTCACCACCCTATTCCTAATCCTCTCCCTTCTGCTTACCCGCAAACCGCTCTCAACCCCTTCATCTTAAATACTTCCAACTTCTTCCTGGCCCTGGCATTCAACCCCCACGTTTCACACCCATACAACACCGCTGGTACACAAATTTTTCAAACATACTTATCTTAACTTTCTGTGATAAATCCCCCCTTTCCATAATTCTCTCAGACTACTCAAAGCTCTCATTTCCTTCTCCTACTCTATGTTCTATCTCCTCCTTCATCCCTCCAACCTTACCCAAGTCCATCCCTAAATATCTAAAAACCTTTACTTCTTCCAATACCCCCTACTCTAACCTCTGACCCCTCCCCCTCCTCTCTTTCCTCCTCCTCAAACACTAACACTTTACTCTTACTGGATTTATTTTAAGCCCCTTTTGTCCACATTTCTCTCAAACTCCCTCACCAAATACCTCAGCCCTTCAGCGTTCTTCGCCACAAGGGCAGTATCGTCCACAAACAGTATCATGTTCACTTTCCTTCTATCATTCCCATTCATCCACCCACCTCCCCTCCCTCACCATTCCTCTGCAAACACTACTCCATAAACAAATTAAAAAGCCACGGCGGGCGACATTACACACCCTGCCTCAATCCTCTCACCACCCCAAACATTTCACTCTCCCCTCCCTAACACTCTCACACACATTCTACTTTTCCTATAAAAGGCCCTAATACAGCACCTGGTTGCTTTACTCCGTTTTCATCAGTAATATTAATAATATGTAATAATAATAATAATAATAATATAATAATAATAATATGTAATAATAATATGTTCATATACATAATATATATATACTATAATAATAATAATATGTAATAATAATAATGTATTATATACTATAATAATAATAATATAATATATACATGTAATATAATAATATATAAAGAATAGGTAACAAATATATAATAACAAAATAATAACCTTAATAATAATAATATTATGTAACAGCATAACCATAATAATGTATATGCTAATATTAACTAATAGCTATATATATATATATATATATAATAATATCAATAATAATATAATGTATAAATATAGTAAGGAAATTTTCAGCTATAATAATAATAATATAATAATAATAATAATGTAATAATATATAACCTTCTTCTTTAACATAATAATTAATAATATGTATACTATAATAATATGTAATAATACTTAATAGCCAATAATAATAATAATATGTATAACAACAACAACCAATAATAATAATAATAATAATAATGTATATGTAATATTCTTATATGGAAATAACCAATATAATAACAACCTTAATAATAATAACAATAACTAATATATATATATATATCAATAACTAATATAATATGTAATAATAATATAATATATATATATATATACGTAATATAATAATAACAATAATAATAATAATAATAATAATAATAATAATAATAATAACAATAATAATATACAATAATATATAATATATATAACAATAATATATAATATATATATAATATATATATTTATATATATGTTTATATATATATAAATAATAATACGTAATAATAATAATAATAATAATAATATGTATATGTATATATATATATATATATATATCTCCATATATATAACATAATAATATAATGTATAACTAACTGTATCTTTATATACTATGGATTACATAGTTATGTTTATATAATAATAATAATAATATATGCCAATAATAATATATAATAACATATATATATATATCTTCTTCTATAATATAATATATGTAATAATATATGTAATGTAATATAATAACAACTATATTTTCTAATAATATATATATGTATAATATGTTATCATAATATTATAATATATATATGTATATGTATGTAATATTAATATATATATATATAATATATATGTAATAATATGTAATAATAACTGTATATATAGTTTCAATTCTTAATAATATAATATATATATAATAATAATATTATGTATATAATAATAATATATGTAATAATAATAATAATAATAATAATAATAATAATATATATGTATATGTATATATATGTATATGTAATAATGGATAATAATAATGGATAATAATAATAATATTATAACTCTAATAATATATAATAATAATAATAATAATAATAATAATATATAATATAATATGTATAATAATAATATATATATATATAATAATAATAATATACGTATATGTAATAATAATAATATATATATGTAATAATAATAATAATATATCATAATATGATCTATAAATAGCAACATAATATATATATTATTAAATAATATATATATATATATATATAATAATATCAACCAATAATAATATATATATATATAATAATATATATATATAATATATAATATGATATAATATATAATATAATATAATGCATATCTATATATAATATATAATAATAATATATTATTCTTATAATATAATAATAATAATAATATCAATAATAATATTATAATATAATAATAATATAATAATAATAATATATATACATATATATATATTATCTTCTTCAACAATAATGTAATAATAATATGTATATAATAATAATAATAATAACCAATAATAATAATAATAATATAATAATAATAATAATAATAATAATAATAATAATAATAATAATAATAATAATAATAATAATAATAATAATAATAATAATAATAATAACATATATATATATGTATATATATATATATAACCAATATAATATATATATATACTATATACCTATAAGAAGAAACGAATCTCTTAACAAATAAAGCAAGAATAATTGCATTTTTATTTGTTTAATACCTTAGTGAAACATCCTTTATAGAATATAGATTTTTAAATGGAAATTTTGGCACATAATCATATCTATCAGTCACTGTTATTATTATTTTTATTATTATTATTATTATTATTATTATTATTATTATTATTATTATTATCAATGTGCTTGTATTATAAATGTTCTTATTATTATTATTATTATTATTATTATTATTACTATTATTATTATAATTATTATTATTATATTATTATAATATTATTATTATTATTTTATTTTTATTTTTATTATAATTATTATTTTATTATTATTATTATTATTATTATTATTATTATTATTATTATTATTATTATTATTATTATTATTATTATTATTATTATTATTATTATTATTATTATTATTATTATTATTATTATTATTATTATTTTTGTTATTGTTATTGTTATTGTTATTGTTATTGTTATTGTTATTGTTATTGTTATTTTTATTGTTATTATTATTGTTATTATTATTATTATTATTATTATTATTATTATTATTATTATTATTATTATTATTATTATTATTATTATTATTATTATTATTATTATTATTATTATTATTATTATTATTATTATTATTATCATTTTTAATTTCATTATTATTATTATCATTATTATTATTAGTTTGCCTAATAATTCCAGATTATTAATCAGAAATAATCTCATTGAAACATAATATGGTCCTTTCAGTCCGGATATAAAAATTACACGTGTCCCTCTTTTTATAACTTGGCACTTTTTGAACTATGTAAGCTTTTAAACAGAGTGTAATAATATTGAAAACCTTTATATCATTATACAATGTATGATTTTATTTATTGCTGAAAAGATAGACGTGGGCCGCAGCACAAGTTTTTACGGCGTTGTGAATCGTAGCAGACTCATTTCAAAACCATAACATCTCCCAGCATGAGACAACTGACGCATTTATTTAAATGTTTACGCCTTATTAATTATGTTAATTTAGATTGTACATAATTATTGTTTCTAATGGCGGAAGAATTTCCGCGACTTACAACATATTCATATAAAAACGTTTACATAAATTATTTTATGAAAAATTATTTTATGGTCGTTTCATATATATGTATATATATATATAACTATATATATATATATATATATATATATATAGTAACTATATATATCTTTCTTTATATATATAATAATATATATATATATACTTCAATATTGCTATAATAACTATATATGCCATGCTGCTCTTTCTTCATATGCTCTCTAAATGCTGTATATGTAACCTTAATAATAATATATGTAGTAATAACAGCATAATAATAACAACAACCTTAACCCAGCAATAACATATAATATATATATACATATATATATAGTATATGTAATAATATATATATATATATATATATATATATATATATATATATAATACATATATATATATATATATATATATATATATATATATATATATATATATATATATATCTATATATATATATGATAGTGATGCTGCGGATGTCGTGCGTCCGCGGATGCTGGTCGTTTTTATTTTAACATCCGGGATGCGGATGTTTATATACTTATATATATATATATATATATATATATATATATATATATATATATATATATATATATATATATATATATATATATATATAACTTATCTTATAACTATATATATATGCTATAACATATAACTCAAATACATATATCGAGTTTTAGCCACAATCTATTAATATAATTGTTACCAGGGTGCGGGATGGGGACCCAACTTAAATAAACCCTTTCCCTAACCTCCAACCTTAATGAAAGAGATTTTACATGAATTATATCTTTGCAATAGTATTGAAATTCAAATATGGGAAGGTTATGCTTGTGGCAATTTTCTGCCTTTCAGCTTTTTTCTGCTGAGAGTCTGTTTCTCTTTTCCTTATATATTAGCCAGCAGTGCTAAATACTCTCTCACTTGGAACACTAGTTGGAGGACAGGCCAGGTATTTCCTTGCAAGTTTACTTAAGCGTGGGTAAACATTTTGCATTTTGCTTTATTAACACTCCGCCAACTGATAGGATCGTCATTTGAATTGTATCTTTTTTTTCTTGGTGATAGTTTTTCAATCATTTGCACTGCATCTTTTGATAATGCTTGTGTTTCTTCCTCACTACTGGACTGTAAAATTCTTCCAAAGTGAATCTGTTATTGATTTGCTTGTAGAATGTTGGTTCTGTATATTCATTTTTTTCCTTTTAATGGATGACTAATTAATAGACTGTTCGGGATTGAAGTTTTCCTTGCGAGTTTACTCAAGCGTGGATAACATTTTGGCTTAACTTTCCGCCAACTGATTGGATCATCATTTGAATCTAATCGTTTTTTCTTGGTGATAGTTTTCAATCATTTTTATCTTTTAGTAATGCGTGTGTTTCTTCATCACTATGGACTGTAGAAATTCTATTCCAGTGAATCTGTTATTGATTTACTTGTGAAGGTGTTAGTTCTATAGATTTTGTTTTTTTCTTTTTAATGGAGTTGCGAATTAATAGTCTGTTCGGATTGAAGTTTTCAGCTGCAACACAAAAAGACGATTTAGCTTGTTCTAATATCGTTACAAAAAAAAACTTGGCTTTATAGGGGAATCTAAGTAAGTTGCAATAGTATGAAGGTCATTAATTTTCCACAGAACCAAAGCGTTTCTAGCTCTAGTTTACATCTTTCATTCTTTTAAACCGTCATCATTTTTGTTTGAAGATGGTTCAAAGGCTTCCTTAGCGTTGGTGTGGTATTACATAGAAACAAGCTGTAGAGGCTGATTTTTTTGGTAGTTTCTTCAAATGGTTTCAATAGCTTAATGCAGTGTGATATAATGTCATTTTCCAAATTAATAAGATTGTTAACTTTGGAATACGAACTGGCATGCAGAAGCAGAAGTTCTTTGAGCAATACTTCTTTCCATCATATAAATTGTACTATTCCAGCAGGAGTTGGAATGTCTTTGATAACATCAAGATATGGAATATCAAACCATTTTTGAATATTGCTTCAACTCATTTACATTTTAATTTTTCTTTTTCGAATTTCCACAAAAAATTTTTTTTTTTACAAAATTCTTTATCAAATCTCGATAATAAACATCCACGCAACATCCTCAGGACAAAGCGCGGATGCGGATGGATTTTTAATAATGTGCGGATGCGGATGCGGATGCGGATGCGGATGCGGATGTTGCATGAATGCTAATATAACTATATATATATATATATATATATATATATATATTTACTATATGTGTAATAATAACCAGCCTTAATATCCTTTCTTCATAACTAATAACCAATAATAGCCAATAATATTGTAATAACGTATAACAATAACTGTATACTGCTCTTAACAATATGTATGCTTAGCTGTATATATAACTATGTTGTAACAGCAACCCAGCCCAATAACAATACCTGTATGCTTTATATGTATGTATAACCAATAATAATAATAATAATAACCAACAATAATAACAATAATAGCAACATTAATAATAACTGTATGTATAACAATAATAACTTAATAACCAATAATAATAATATATGTATATGTATGGGATTTAAAGCGTTAATGTAGCCTGGAATTTCCTTTACGTCTCAATGCCACAAATTTTATTAGCAAGATAATTTAGAAATTTATACTATTTAAATTTCACCTGAAAATCGTGCAACAGTTATCCTTTTTTACCATAAAAATCTTTTACCTCCGATGAAAATGCAATAATCTTTATGAACTCATTTCCCGATTGTAAAGGGTCTGGAATTTATAAAAGAAAATTCATATCTAAAAATTTCTCCTCATCATCAGTCTCCTGTTGTTTATGCTGGCGGTGACATATCTCTCCTACCTTCTACATTACAAATTTGAATACATTTTCTTGTCTTCCATCGGACTCATTTATGACTATCATAGTAATTTCTTCCACAAATTTATTTCTGCTCTCTCTCTATGCTTAAAATAAAAAGACTTCCTGTGTAATTATACAAAATTGGTAATAATAATATATATAATATATATATATATATAATAATAATAATATAATAATAATAATAATAATAATAATATTATAATAATAATAATAATAATAATAATAATAATAATATGCTGTGTAATATGTAATAATATTAATAATAATAATAATAACAATAATAATATTTATAATAATAATAATATAATAATAATAATAATAATAATAATAATAATAATAATAATAATAATAATAATATGTATATGCTAAAAAAACATATATATATGTATATGTATATGTATGTAATAATAATAATAATAATAATATCATATCAATAATAATAATAAGCCAATAATAATAATCAATAATAACCAATAATATGCGTATATATGTACAGTAATAATAACAATGTATAATAATAATAGCATGTAATAATAATAATAATAATATATAATAATAATAATAATAATAATAATAATAATACTGTAACTTTCAACCAGCATAACCAACTTCACTTTATAATAATATGCTCAATAGTTTACATATATATATAATAATAATAATGTAATAATAATAATAACATATATATATATGTATAATAATAATAATAATAATAATAATATATCTTATAATGTTAATAATAATATGTAATAATGTATGCTCAACAACTCTTCACTCTCTTTATATGTAATAATAATAATATGTATATGTATCAACAATAACAATAATAATATGGATAATAATAAAATAATAACCAATATAATAATAATAATAATATATAATAATATATATAACATACGCTAATAATATATTAATATGTAATATTAATAACAATCTTTCTTTACATACTATAACCAATATAGATGTAACAATATAATAATATGTAATATGGCTTAAAATTTCATGTGTCCATTATAATAATAATATATATGTAATAAAATATATATATAATATATGTAATATATAATATGTAATATATAAAATTTTGGCTGGTGTAATAATAATAATATACATGTAATAACCAACTGGCATATGCACCAGCTATTGCTTCTTCAATAACCAACAATGTATCTTTGCCCCTTCTTCTTGTATTTCGTAACCCTTATATATATTTATATATAATAACATAACTATATATATATATTTATATATATATATATATATATATATATATATATATATATATATATATATATATATTTCTTCCACAAATTTATTTCTGCTCTCTCTCTGTGCTTAAAATAAAAAGACTTCCTGTGTTTATCAAAATTGGTGCTTTTGAGCTTGCACATCACCTTGATAAATTGCATAGTTTGTACTTAGCTTCTACCAACCGACATTTCCATTCTGATAGAGAAGTGAGCTTTCATTCAATTTGTGACCAAAAAGGGGGTTTCTTTGAACCTTATGATTATCGTATAATCACTTTAACTCATGATCCTTCAAAAGCTTTCGGATTTATCCTTATTAGCAAAATAGGGAAACATCTTATCTTCTAATGTTATCTTAAATCGTTAGTATGGCTCCATAACAAAAGCTCTACTGGTGATCTGATTTCCTTTCTCTCTGGTTGAATATGTCTCAAAACTATGATATTTCAACTTTACTGTCGGTATCTATCCATCTCTCTGTTTATTTGATCTCTCTGTAGTTTTCTTGTTTACTTTCTTTCCGACCGTTTATTAACAGTTATTGCTGACGACTACCGTCCATCGTTTAAATCTATTAATGATAAGGACTAGTTTTATCCACTCTGTTTCTGAAGAATTCACACTCCATTTCTCCTTTCTTTTTGTGATGCGCTCCTCAATCGTAAATAGTAAGCATTGTGAAAATGACTAGGTACAACTGACCACTGATATTTCTTTTTTTTCCAATTGAGCCAGTAGAAACATGGCTGTTTTCAATTTTTAGTTTGCTTTAATATACAGCCTACTCATCTATCTACACTACTAAGCCTTCCACAAGACTACATCTTCCAAAACTCCAATTTCATCCTTTAATATGTCTTTGACAGTCCTGGTATACCTCATTCTCGTGATAGTTCTTGAAAAGAATACATTGTTTTTCTTGACGTTTTCGGTATACAAACACTTAATCTGCCAATGACACTCTCCAGTCCTTATCAAGCAGGGCAAATGCTACTGCATTAGTCTCTTTATATTATCATAATTAAAACGGCCATTGCTCTTCTAATTGCATACCTCCTTTTTAGAGAACATTTCTTGCAACTCTCCTTTGCACACATTCTTATTCTTTTTCAATCCAGCTCTTTTTTAAACCCTAAGAGGCTTAACCGCAATGCTCATGTACTTCCCACTATACTTTTATCTGGCGAAGTCATGTTAAGTACTTTTCTTCCTCTTCTGCTTTTTAAACTATTTCATTTAATTTGTGGCAACTCATTTCTAATGTCCATGAATCGGATAATACTTCCCTCTATCTTCTAATGTGCAATGTTTCGATATTTTCTCGACTTTCCACTTTTTAATGTCAAGATTGTTGTGGTGATTGATAACATGATACCGTTAGGATTTATAATAGAAAATAAACTTGTTAAATATATGTGAATAATTTGAAAGGTCTCGACCTTTTATATGCATCTATTAATCATATACTAGTATAGTATTATTAATTGGCATTTGTTATAAATTAGTTATATACATATATATTATACTATATGCTCATATGTATTATATGTTATATGTTATGTATATATAATATTATGATATGTAGTTATATGTTGGTCTTGACTGTTTTGACTGATGCCATTGAGTTTTATATATTATATATATATATATTTATTATATATATATAATATATATAGTATATTTATATTTATTATATATATATAGGTTTAATATAATATGTATTTTATATATTAATATAGTATATAGTTGTTAGTTACTTTATTTATAGGTGATTATTAAATTATATTATAGGTTATATTATTATTAATTATTATAAGTAGTTATTTATAATTACTTTATATAGTTATATATATATATATTTATATATATATAGATTATTATGAGTATTTTTATTATTAGATATAGGATTATATATTTAGTATATAATATATATATATATTATATATATATATCTATATAATTATCTATATATACTCTATTATATATAATAGGTTAGTATTTTTATTATAGTATTAAATATGTGTGTGGTGATATCTTTATATATATGTATTTATAATATATGATGGATGAAAAGGGTTTTAATATTAATATATACCTTTATATGTATATTTATTTAGTGAGAGATATATTTATAGCTTTTATTAGATGTATGAGTTTTTTTATCTTGATAAGTTGATATTTATATTATTATATATATAAAATATATATATTATATATTATATATAATATATATATATATATATATATAATAATATATATATAGCGATATATATATATACTATATTGAGTGGTAAATTAGTATATATTTATTTTATATATATATATATATATATATATATATAATATATATATATATATATATATATAATATAGTAATATATACTCTCTGACTAATTTATACTTATATTTTAGTATATTATATTACTATATATATTAGTATTATATATAGATTATTATATATATTATAGTATATAATATATATAGGTGTATATGTTATATATATATATATTACGTATATTAGTTTTTTAGAGTAGGTAGGCTATGGTGTGACTCGCCGAAACAAAGCGAGGATTCCCAGGTTCCCAACTGGATGGGAAGGGAGAATGTGAGGGCTACTTCTCTCCTTGGGCTTTGGCTTTCCGTTTGTTCTGGCTCGGGACGTTTAAGTGTGGAGTTATCATATCTCCCTTCTCTTAAATTAGGGCTCTGATCCGATGAGTCAGTCGTGTTTATTTCTGAGTAACTATAGTTATTTATATATGTATTGTAATTAGGTTACATTGAGATATATTTGGTATGTTGATATTATTATTATATAGTAAGATGATTGGGAATAATATAGAGTTTTTATCTAGTAGTTTTAATAGGTATATTATTTACTGTGAACATCCTCTGGACATCAGCTCCATTAATAGGATACTAAGGTAATATATAATTTTAGTATATAAATTTTAATTTATGGGCTAAGATAATATGTTATCCAATGTTAGCTTGGTTTATTATAAGTCTATTATTATTTACCTATATATATATTCCTAATATATATTTGGAGTTTAGGGGTATAGTATATAATTAATGTGAGATATAAATAATTGGTGAGTATATTTCTAGGTATATCAGTGATATATTATTAGTATGTTTTATATATATATATTATTATATAATATATATATATATAATATATATATATATATATATACTGAGTATATATATATATATATATATTTATTGAGTATATATTATATAGAGTGAGTTACTTCTGTTTTATAGTCATTATATTATATAATTAGTATATATTATTATTATTAGTATATATTATATGGTATATATTATATATTAGTTATAATAAGGAGTATATACGCCGTGTATATATATTATATTTGATATAAATATATAGTTAATATATATATATATAATATATCATATTAATATAGTTTGATTTATTATATATTTATATTTATATATAGCTTTGAATAATCTAATGACAGATTTGTTGGATTAAAAACTCAAGATTGTTTCTGACCTCCAAATTCGTGATAATTTAAGTTTAGTAATATCGAAATATCGGGAAACTTTCTCACTGTTGGGGAAATAATCGTGAAAATTATGGGTTAACGTAGAGCTTGTAATTCATTATTTCAGCTACCTTATTGGAACGCTCAGATTATATATATATAATATTAGTATATAAGTTATATTATTTATTAGGTATATAAATAATGAATTTAATCATATTATATTATATATATATATATCATAATTATTATTAGGAGTATTATATTATTATAGTGATTTTTATATATAATATATATTATTTATGAAGATTATATACTATTATATATATATATATATATATACCATTGGTTGAGGTAGTGTTTTTGATTAATTTATATAGTTATGTATAGAGGATTTATATATATTGGATGGTTTTATGTATATGTATTACTATATAGTATATATATATATCTAGCTTTTTATTAAAGTAAATATTCTGATAATATATTTATTAAATAGAAAGAACGTAAGTCAAAAGTGACGCAACTCATAATAGATATATATGTTCGTATTTTTAATTCTTATCTGCATGTGGTATTCTATTAAATTCTCTATATCTCATGTAGTAGAACATCATTGTGATATATTTTGTATTTTATATAAATGGATATATAGTATAGTATATATAGTATGATATATTTATATATATCTTGTTTTATTATATTACGATATATTTATATATTTATATATTTGTATATACATTTATATTAATTATATTTCAAATATATTTATTAATTTTATTTTTTATATAGTATATATATATGTTAGTCTATGTTTTATCTATAATATATATATATAATATATTAATATATATTATTATATATATTATAATATATATATAATAATATATTAGTATATATATATTTTATTATATATATATATATATATATATATATATATATATATATATAATATATATATATATAATTATTTATTACTATATATTTTTTGAGTGGTGTTAATCTATATGTATTTTTATATTATTATTTTATTATATTAGTATAATTATTTTTGTTACCGATCCATACTTGTTATGTTATTTTGTTGTGCCGTCAGGTGCTTCATATTTTGCCTCTCACAATTCGTCTCAAACATACTCGGTTCCTAAATGTTATCGTCCACTTGCTCTACTACTTCCTCTATGATGTCTTTCTTGCCTTCTTCGTTGTACTTATAGCCTCATGACTATCAGATTCCATTCTCAGTTTCTACTTTCATCGGTCTATTCCGCATGTCTCTCCTCTGGTCCTATCCATTCATTCTTCTCTAAATCTCCTCCCTTCTTCCATTTTTTTCGTGTGTCAAACCATCTTAACTGGTTTCTCTTCCACGCATTGCAAAACAGGTTCCACTCCCCAGTTTTCTCCCTAACTACAGCTCTGCTCTTCATCTGTCTCTCAAAGATACACATCATAAAATGATTTTAACCCCTTATCGTTCCGCTGCTTCAATTTGCTTTTTGTATACCGTTAATCAAATGTCCTCTTCATTCATAAAGACAACCTTGATCTTTGAGTATATTTATAACATTTTAATTAATTTTAA
Source organism: Trachelipus rathkii (assembly GCA_015478945.1). NCBI lineage: Eukaryota > Metazoa > Arthropoda > Malacostraca > Isopoda > Trachelipodidae > Trachelipus > Trachelipus rathkii. The sequence continues at coordinate 21,272 of JABUQX010125802.1, forward strand.
GTTCCTGTACGAATAATTTCTCTGTTTCATTTCACGGGGTATAGTACAATCCACATTCATAATGAGGCTCTTCCGATTCTTCTCTTCCTTTTAACTCGTCAACTTTAATTCTTCCATTGATCATCAAAATACCTACGCCCAAATGACTTAAATCTTATTCTTCTTTAACTAACTTAGCCCTATGTATATCTTCTATAGTTTACTACTATCTTCTATACTATTCTATCTATTAATCTATCTAATCTATCTATCTAATATCTTATTACTATCCTACTATCTATCTTAATCTATACTATCTATCTATCATCATCTTATCTAAATCTATATATCTATCTATACTATTTTTTTCATTAATATATTAATATCTTTGTGTATGCACTGAAAAAATGGAAACCTATTTTGTTATTATATATTATATATATTATATATTATTATTATATATTATTTAATATATTATATATATAATATATTATATATATATGTATATTATTTTTTTTATATATATAATATATATATAATATATATATATAATATTATTATATATATATTTATTATATATTATATTATATATATATATTTATTATTTATATATTATTACATTTTATTATATATATATATGTTATATTATGTGTGTTATTATATTATTTTATAATATTATAAAAAAATTATTATATTTAATATAATATTAATAGTATTTATATATTATTTATATATATGTATATTATATATATATGTATATATTAATATATGTATTTATATAATATATAGTATAATAGCTTTAATATTTATCATATAAGTTTGAGATAGAATATTCTAATTATTGTTACATTATATTATTGTTTATTTTTGTTTTTATAATTATATTATTAATATATTTATATAATTGTATATTAGTATATTAGCAGTGCGTATATCATATAAGTAGCGTATAGGTCAAGTTATGACTATATATATATTTATGATTAGTAATAAGGTATTATATATTAGGTGATGATTTCATTCATTGAAAATCAAGTACTAGCTGTTTTCATGGGTTTCAATGTCAATTTTTTTTCCTAAGTAATAAAAATCAAGTTCATTTTTTAACAAGTACATGGAATTTCTTCAGATAAGTTGTACCAGTACAAGTACCAGTACAAGTACTAATAGTGGTTATTAAATTGCTAGTGAAGATACTTTCTGTAAATATAAATTAGTTACTGAAAAACTTGCATGAGATAATGTATTATAATTATCATTTATATTTTACTTATATTAATATTTGATTATAAATATAGTTTTTATTATGTATTAATATATTTAAAATATATATATATATATATAGTATATTATTAATATTATATAATATAGATTAATTTATTTATATTATGAGTTGTATAGTATATATATATATAATATATATATATATATATATATATATATATATACTATATATATAATATATATAATATATATATAAATATATATATATATATAAGATATAATACTCATTACCGCATCTTCTTTCCCCAAAAGACTAGGGGTACAAGTTGCGATAACATGCACCGAAACAGAAAAAGTAGTAGAAGAAGAATATGAAGCAAGTTGAATAGAAAGCACCCCTTTACCGCCCCTCTTATACCTTTTTGTGAGAACTTGTCGCAGCCAGAAATTCACCCTAGAGCTATTACGGGAACTCGACAGAACCCTCACGTATGAGGCATCTCGTCATGTAGAGTTCATCCCTTGGTCCAGGTGTGGTCTACAACCATACCCCCTCAAAAACCCCCCCCAAATTCACTCTTATTATGCAACTTTGTCATTCTTCTTGCCCTCTGCCAAACTCACATTTCCTCAGTCGTCACGCATTCCTTTACTGACTCAACCCACTTTTTTCTTCGGTCTCCCAAGCCCGGTTGATCCACCAACACTCACCTAGTATAGCAGCACGCTTACACCAACCGACTAATCTTCCATCTTTTTCAACATGACCCAAACCATGCTCACCGTACTGTCAATTTATTCTCTCATTTAGCATCCACTTCTCTTCACACCAAATAACTCCTTTAATAACGTTCATTCCCAATTAATCAATCTTGATCACACCTAATGAGAACCCTTAAAGATTGTTCATCTGAACACATTGTACTTTTAAATCAATACCTCTTATTCCTGCACCATAAGTCACAATACCAATACATTAACCGACAGGTAACAACATCCTTCATGTAAGACTCTAGCGCTCTCTAATGCGGCATTTGCCCTTTACATCCACCAACGATTTAATTGCGACAGCCACCTTCCTGCCATTTCACAACTTTCCAACTACATTCTTCTGCATCATCCAATTCCCTTTTCATGTAACATTTATCTTAAATTATTTAAACCTCACACTTTTTCCAGCTGCTGCACCATCAAACATAATTTCACACCGAGGAGTGTCCCTCACTCACAACCATAACCCTTACTCTTATCTACGTTTTTATACTTTCAAAGCCCCTCCTTTTACACACACTGGGTCTTTGCGGTAGGGGCGGTCAAAAGTCTCTTTTACTATTCTCTCAAAAGTGTTTCTTCAGATTCGCTCACACTATAGAGACGCGAGAGATCAAGGTCCACATGAAATAGGTAGGGTGTACCTTGCCCGACTCTCTTTCCATTTCCATCATGTGTCGAGGAGAACCATGCCGAGTACAACTCCGGAGCCTCTGAATTCGTGCATTATATCGCCCATCCACGGATACAATATTGAATAACCAAGGAGACATAACACAACCCTGCATTTCACTGCTTGGCGTATTAACCCTATTGAAACCAGGGCCAAGCTTCACATTTCACTCGTATTGTATTCTTACACACGCTTCACTCATCGCCATACATATTTTTGATTCTATTAAGTATCTAACGAACCATAACATCTTTAGAGCCATTTCTGAGTAGTTTCGCCGAGAGCTTCTCTATATCCTACGCGTACGCACTGCTGCAAACCCATAAAACCTAAGTACAATTTATTCATTTATTCTCTCCTGCCCTCTTTCCCAAACATTTGTTTTAAATGTAAGATGGATCTTCTACCATTAGAGAAGCTGGCGGACCTTGTATCTTTTCACTTAATAAGTCCTTAGCTCACTCGAGGGACGGCGAGCTCTCTTCGTATAGAACCAAACCAAGGGTGTCATCCTATATCTTCCCTGAAGCGAATATGTCAAGAACCTAATTTACCCTATAACCTACAGTTACCGTGTTATTCTCATCCTCTTTACCTTTATTATAGCCATAAGAGCGTGTGGATTTTTATTGTCCTTTCTTCTCTCCCATAAGCTCCCTCGGAACTACTCGTCTGCTCTCAGAAGTGCTAACGCAGTATTGATTACAAGAGAGGCAACTGTACCAAAGTACCTTCAATTGTTAACCTAAATATATCGGTACTTTCAGCTGTTTCAAGAGATAATTTTATTCTGTCATTCCTTCTTCACTCATCATTTTTACATGTTTCTGAATTTACCATCTTTTAGATAGGGAATACAAAAATTTCGTCATCTTATGTTATTTGTACAAAAAAAAACTTGATATCCTGAAAACATTATTTTCTGAAGAATAGATTCCCAGAATTTATAAATTGACTGAATGTACATAAAGGATTACTTTGGAAAAAATCTGAAAACAGTAAGTCAAATTCAGGCTAAATTAACAGCCTCCTAAGGATATTTTTTTATATGAGGGGTTGCCTTTCTGGGAAAAAATCACTTAACAAAATTCGAATATCGTTCCAGAGAGAATTGTATGTTGGGTCTTTTTAAACAAACTTGTTTACGACAGCTTACAATTTAGGATTTTGGAGGGTTTCTCGAGTGAAAAAACAAAATTGGGAATACTTTTATTAAAGATAACTAGCCCTTTATCTTTCTGCTGCGAGTGTTGGGACTTCAAGTTAAAACTATATTATTTACAGTTGCGGTGGACTCGATGCCC
>JABUQX010125803.1:0-15725 GCA_015478945.1 Trachelipus rathkii
CCTTGCAATTACAAAACATTGTTAAAAGAACATTAAGGAACACTATGGAATTGTGAAACGGGTATCCAGCAGATCCACTAAGGAGATCATTTCTGAAAACTGAAGAAATTCAAAGATATTAGAATGCATTAAAAAAAAGAGGTACAAGATTTGCCCTTTCTCCTGCGGGTTCCTCTACTACCTCTCAAATATACGGAAACTCAAAGAGCTGAAAATGGAATCGTACGTATAATAATAATACAGAGAAATTAGAAGGTCGAAGTATCAGCTCTGATATAACTAGCGAGACGAAATAGTATTTATACTTAAGTATATAATGCAGGCTCTAGCAAAAAGCTTCAGTGGGTCAATATATAAAGTTGTGAAAACTCATGATAGGGGTGTAAATGTCCATACAGAAGATTTTGTTAAAGGTTCTTATACAGTTGTTAGTTCTATTCAGAAGAATCACAAATAAGGTAGATAATAAACTACTGAATCTATTTAAGAAAGAAATTTTAGAGTTAAATAAATGTTTAGGCATATAATATAGGTATTAGTTGCATATAATTATGAAGGGGATTGAAGAATGTGAGTTTGTAATTATTTTTTACATTCATTTTGATTATTTTTTTTCTTGTTTTTTCTATATGTTTTGTTGTAAACCAGAGATTATTAAAGACCAGGCCAAAGGTCTTCCTACACGAGGAAAGCAGGCCCACATAAGTATCGAAAGGGACAGTTTAACTGAAGGTATAAGGCTCAAATTTTAAAGTCCTGGAAAGCCAAGAGGAGAGTGGTGCGCTGACCAGGGCGGAGGAAATAGATATTATGGGCATGCACATTTGCGTCCGACGCGCAGTTGAGGAAGACGAACTGGGACCGAGCTGGCCATTGGATATGTGTGGTGAGTCGAGAGTGTGCTCTATAACCTACTCTGTGTGTTTGTTTTCTAAGGGGACGACTTTTATTGATGTACACTATAGAGTGAAATAATAGAAGAATAAAAAAAAAGTATAAATTAAAAAATTAAAAAAAGAGTATGGGAAAATATCTTAAACAACAGCAAAAAGTTAATTTAGCTTTGTTATTTAGTCACGAGTCTATAACATTAATTCGACGCGTAGTCAATAATATTATATTATAGTTATCTATTAATTATTATCTGAGTTTCATTATTTATATTATTATTAGTTAAATTATAAACAATAATTAATTTAATGATGCATACAATTTATCCCATTCTGTATCTAATTACAGTCATATTCCAATTTGGCGAGTGAGCTATTACGCGTATTATATCACTCAGTAGTTAAACTATCATGCAGAATCATTATATCATAAATACTATCCAAAACTCAGAGAGGTGGTCGCTAACTTGGATCATTATCATTTACTAATTTCTATTATACATTGTAACACATGTGATTATTATGCAATAATAGATAACTTAATAATACACACCTCTCTCTAGCTCAAAGAGAGAAAAGAAATCAAATCTTTACACATAGTTTTGGTTTATTATTAAATTTACAATATTATATCATAATTTAACATGCACATCAATCATCACTTAGAGATAATACGCATATTGATTACTTATGCTATTAATATGCCATGGTATTAGCCATTTTAGTTTAAAAATAAATTCGCATATTTTTAATTATATATATAAAATATATATTATCAATGAATACTAATGGCAGGCTAAGTATTAATTGTAATATTTGTTGCTACTAATATTTACAAAAAGTTTTTGTAATTTTTTAATAGTATAAGAGGGATTAGTATGCTGGAAGTAGTTCAATTTAAAATAGTTATACATAAATGAGAGTGAGAAAGTATTTGCTACTAACGAACTATTTAACCTCGCGGATGAGTTTTTTTCAATTATATAAATTCAATCTTACGGGAAAATGCCGTCCTTGTATGATTCTAGCTGTACGATCGGATAGGAAATTTGCCACCAGACAACACGTATTCTCAGTATTAAATTATCGAGTTAATTGAGAGAAAAAAGTCATTGAACATTAAGATCGTCAAGAATGATAATTTGTCCTATTTATATAGTATAATTGATCTGCAAAGTTATTATTATACTAAATTATATTAATACATTATATGCTGATGTACAACTGTATAAAATTATAATAGGTAAGAATAAAGTAACGAGAATAGGGGTAAAGTTAGTTTATTGGTTAAAAACTTAAAACTTTGTTATGAGTTAAATGGTTGTTTAATTAATAGTAATAGGCACAACAAATGTAAGGCTAGGGAAAGTGATTTTGTATAACTCATTAAATTTCATAATAGATTTAGTAATAAAATTGGGTTAATTCACTTTTATCCCGCCAGTGTTATAGGGAGATACCAATATTCGTGGCATAAAAGAATAATCGGGACAATCGCAGCTAGGCCATCTTGAGGGTGGCCTCAAGTACGCAGCCCAGCAGTGTCACGTGTGACGTAAGACATAAAAAATTCCATAGAAAGGTCGCGAAGTTTCCATACAGTTGCTTATTGATGCTTTTTATACCTATAATTTTTATAATGTGTTAAATTTTTATATTTTGTTTTTTTATCATTTAATTATTTAAGGGCTCGAGAGGCGATAGAGGGAGAGGGTACATGGGGGAAACTTAAATCAGTCACCGCGCCGTCGGTCCCCGCTGAGGCCCGAGAAGAACTCCTGAGTCGTTTTTTGATATCAAGAGTCTTTTTTGATATTGTATTAAAATGCGTTGGAGGTTATATATTCTTTTAGTCTTTGAATAAGATATACAAAAAAGCACGCTCGTGGGTTATTTGGCAACTGTGGTCAGAGCTAATTGTGTTTTGAAATATATCTAAATATAAATCGATTACATTATGAGTTACGTGTGTTTAAATTTAGATTATATTATTGACTCTTTATAATTAAAAGTAGAAGGAAAAGTTGGTGATATGAATAGAATCGTTAAAACTTTAAGATTTTAACCAAAAGTGTTTTGGGTATATTATATATTATGGTATATTTATTCCTGCTTCTTACGAGTTTTTAAACTTTTAAAAGTGAATGGGGGTTAGTATATAATAATATTATTATTACATTTATAGTAGTTAGCTTCAATATCACTAAACCTTATTATTAATATCATTTTAAATTATTAGTTATATTATTTTTATTGTTTGAATGATGAGATGGCAGTGTTACAGCAAAGACTGCCTTATTGTGCTTGTTAGCATTTTTCCCGATGCCGTGTAGATGCAGGTGATGATTTGGAGTATAATATAATATATAAATATAATAATGATATATTTAGCTATATATTAAAGTATTTTTTGAGTGATCTATATATAGATATTTTTATTGTATTTTTAGTAGCTTATCAGAATAGCTTTATTTATTGTGAGTTATATGCAACAATACAAATCTACTTCCATGCAGCACGTATGACTATTATTTTATTATCGGAAGTAATGATAACGTCCTATGTGAGAATTATAATCATATAACTTAGTAATATGCTTATTTAAGTGGTTTGGTGAGAGTGTATCGTTGTCACTAAAATATTTATTATTTAACTGTAATTAAATAAGAATTTGATAAAATTATGTATTATAATTTTCTTCGTCGATACTATACACTTTTATTTAATTTATGTTTGAAACTAATAATATAAATTTTGGGTAGGGTCTGGCTAAACTCTAAAGTAAAAGTTTTCTTCCGACTGATTATCTCGGAAGATAATCCTACTTGTGATATTTAAGGTACACTTAGTTTGTTTAATTCTGGTGGAAAGAACTGGAGGAGGTGATGGTGGTTAGAACATTTAGTTATTTGGACAAGTAGCTCAGCTATAAATAGGTAAATTGGAGAATAATATTTGAGATGACATATATACAGATATATTATTGTTTTCTAATTTTATATATATATAATGTTGTATTTTTTTTTAATATTTTTCAAAGACTACTACCGAATAGTAGATTGTTGAGAAAAAACGTAAATAACATGAAATATAATATGAACTCATCTGTTTATGAGAATGATATTTTTTTATAGAGTGTAGAGGAGACTCTCTAGAATGAGCTTTGAGGACGGTTGTGGACATGGCGGTGGTGACGACGGCTTTGTGTCTTCTCTCTCATACGCCTCTCGCACTCGTGAAGGGAGGTAGGGGACGGTTGTTAGTTGTATACTTCTAACCACGACGAGAACCGCCATGAAAGGTTTGCACACCAATGTATGGTTAAGCGCAAAAGAGCTGGGGAGTTCCTGAGCGCTGCCGAAGGAGGGGGGAGGGAAAAGATGAAGTTCCATACCCCGTGTCCCGGGCCAGATAGTGCAGAGAGGACTCCCTGGATCTCTATGTTGCATGTAATATCTTGTCGCTTGAGTGTGAGCGTAAGCCGTTTGTGTATTTCTCGCTTTTTAGTTTTGAAGAAAGAGAATAAAAAATTCCTTTTTTCCAAGTGAAGAGTGAGCCTAGCTGAATTTTATCAAGATTTTGTGTATTGTTGTTGTTTTACACGTTGGGTGTTCTCATTTAGTTTTGGAAGATTTCTGATGTGGTGTGTGTGTGTTGGTGTGCGTAATGTATGTAAATTTTGTTGTTGAAGAAAAGATATATAAAGCACATGAGAAGTTTTGTAATTATTTTCTCATTTCCCTGAGAAAAATTCTCAGGTAACGATCTGAAATTCTCATAATGTTAACTATATGTTATCAAGTTTTCTTGTATCTATTTATGTTTCTCTTCGTGTAGATATAGCATGAGCTGGGTAATACTTCTTTTAGTATTTCAAACATATATATATACTGAGAGCTCTTGATTGACAAGTGTGACAATGGTGAGATTTGTTGAACGTTAGAGGAGATATAATAAAAAATAATAAATATATATAAAAGGTAAAATGTTTTTTTTTACTTATTAATTTACTATTGATTAATATGGTAAAGTAGATAATTAATAATTGGTCGTTGGTTGTGAAAGGTGATTGTGTGTGAATTTGTAGGTGTTATTAATTATATGAATTTGTATATTTTTTGTGTATCGAATGTAGTAGTGCTATGCCTTTGGATTAAGGATTCTTTGTTCATTGTCTTAGTTTTGTGATAGTTAGGAAATATTTCAGAAAAGTAAGTGGTTTATGGTAGATGTAGTATATATAGATTCCTTGATTAATATATATAAATGTATTTGTTTAAAATTAAGGGTATAGTGATTGAAAAGTGTTATGTAATCATTAGGTGATTATTCGGGAGCTATCTTAATTATTTCATATCGATAATTTAGTAATTTGGAGATGTGGACTTATCTAGGCTTGATTGTATTAGAGAAGTTGATTATTATTATTGATAAATTAGAATAATTGAGAAAGAGAGAGATGGAGAAATCTAGCATGTAATTTCCATTCCAATGATGATATATTTTCATATTTGATTGATTTTAAACGTTAAAATTGTCATTATAAATTTTTGATGGTTTGAAATCTACATCTGCATAAAATTTTACTTTGCTTTATTGAATCCTTAAGCACATCCAGTAATTTTTGATGGGTTTGAAATCTACATCTGCATAAAATTTTACTTTGCTTTATTGAATCCTTAAGCACATCCGATAACCTATTGTTCAGAAATGTCAGATGGCCTATTTTTAGATAGTGGTATATTAAAATTTTACTTTTAGGTACCTTTGTTCTCTCGAGCACATTTTGGTTAGGCAGGCCTGTCTTGCTAAGTGATTTAACTAACTGATGTAAAAAAAAATATATATATATATAATAAAAATAACTTATGTCATATAAAATGTGATTTAACATTAAGGGTTTTTACATTAGGACATTGGAATTAGTCAGAATGGGGGGCGCGTTTTTGTAATATGGTAATAGTTGGTAAAATATTTTTTACTTTGACTCTAATGTTATTAGCATTGAAGCAGGAAATTATTAAAAATTTTAAATGTAGGTATAATGACAATAGTACGTTTTCATTTTTTTTTCTTTAAATGTTTTCAACTAATATAACTTTGTCCAAAGGAGTCATGAATAATGAAATGTAGCAGACAATTCTATTATCCTGTATTATTAATTATGTTACTGTCTAAGATGCTGAGATTATACCGATTTGCCAATTAACCTATACCAATTTTAAATTGGTACCAACTTTTTTTAATTATTATTTTTGGACCACCACATTACATCTGATTTGACATTTCTTGGTAATAATACTAAGTAATATTGTGCACCTGTTCTACATATTTATTATTATTATTATTATTATTATTATTATTATTATTATTATTATTATTATTATTATTATTATTATTATTATTAGGATCAACTTCACTTCGAATTTCTGCCTTTGAAGAGCCAACAAGAGATCCTGATGTGTGGCCTCCACCACCACCAAGGGACAATGATTGGCCTCAACCAACTACAGCTGACCATAGGTATGATATATATATATATATATATATATATATATATATATATATATATATATATATATATATATATATATATATATATATATATATATATATATATATATATATATATATATATATATATATATATATAGAGGGGGGCAGTAACGCGTTACATGTAACGGCGTTATGTAACGGGCGTTACAATTGTAACGAGTAACGGTAACGCTTCAAACGATTTTAAAATGTAACGATGTAACGGTAACGCTACCCTTTTTAAAAATTGTAACGGTGTTTTTCCGTTACTCGTTACTCGTTACATCATACACACGGAACTCCACTGTGTTGACATTTTTTTTTATTTTTATGGAAACGAATTTTAGTTTTTCCAGATTTTTAAATGAGAAGAGAGTATAAAAAGATATTTAGTTATATATATATATATATATATATATATATATATATATATATATATATATATATATATATATATATATATATATATATATATATATATATACAAAAGAACATCTCTAAGTTAACACACCTTTTGGGTAACAGACCTCTGAAACGATTTTGACCAGGAACTTGAATAATGTTTTAAGATTAGATGCACTAATAGCCATTATTAAGCGAAGTATGGTGGAAAGGAGGAGGAGATCCTGGAGATGATGATGAGGGAGAGGAGGATCGACGTGATGGGAATGGCAGAAATACGAATGAGAGGAGAAGAGAGAGGAAGAGATATGGGAGGAGGATATGTATTAAAGAGGTAGAGGAGGGAATCAGAAAGCATGGAGTAGGCTTCATAATAGGGCCGAAGATGTTCCCGTTCATACAGACTATAGAAGTCTTACACGAAAGACTTATAAGATGCACTTTTAAAATCAAGGCAAAGAGGTACCACTTCTATCAGGTATATTCGCCGCAACAGGGACACTCGGAAGAGGAAAAAAGACAGTTCATGGAAATGTTGGAGGAGAATGTAGAAACGGAAGAAGAGAAGATTATGTACTGTTTCTGATTGGAGATTTCAATGCACGAGTGTGAAGGAGAAGAGACGGGGTGGAGACAATGGTAAGACAGTATGGAGAGGAGGTAAGGAATATTGAAGGAGAGATGCTGATAGATTTGTCTGAGAAAGGGATTGAAGATCATGAATGGTTTTTTTCAACGAAGGGACTCACATAGGTTCGCAAGGTATAGATGGAATAATATCACAGGAGAATTCGATCAGAGATCTATTATAGACTATATAATATCATCTGATAGTAAGATAATAAGGAATGTTAAAGTAATACCTGGAGTAACAATGGATTCGGATCATAGATTGTTGATGACGGATCTGGTGGTGAAGGCAGAAAAGCTGCAGAATAAAGAAAAGAGAAATGTGATTAAAGAGGAATCACTGAAGGAATGTAATAAGAAAAGGGAATATATTAGAAAAATAAATGAAGACTTAGAACAATTAGAAGGAGTAGGAAAGATGGAGGAGATACAAGAAACGATAAGAAGGGTAGCAGAGGAGACTCTAGGCAAAAGATGGGTAGGAGGAACGAAGAAAAGACACACAAAGTGAAGGAGGCAATAAAGAGGAAAACGGTATTGATGAGAAGGTGGCTGAAAATAGAACTGTACAAACAAGGGCTCAATATGTGGAGGCAAGAAATGATGCAGAGAGGGAAGAAGAGGGCTGGAAGAGAGGTGGAAGAAATGATGGAATGGAGGGTAGAAAGAAGAAGATTTAGATCTCGGTAAACATGGAAGGATCAAAGAACATCGGGTGGAGGAACAGACAAATGGAGGATGGACGGGACGAAATAAAATGAATGAAGGAGGAGGGAGAAGAGGTGGAGGTGGATGGTGTGGTGATTAAAAACGTAAAGAAATAAAGAATGGAATGGATAACGGAATGGATAAAAAACGATCTTCAATGAAAGCAAGGATTTCTGATACAGTGGCGTGGACTTGATGGGTGTTGAAAGAGAGAAACCTTAATGAATTTTCGTAAGGAAGTTCAAGGCTCGATCCATAAGCAAAAGGAGATACAGGAGACTGCAAAACTACAGAGGAATTTCCTTGTTGAACCATCTGGCAAAAAAAACATATGAGAGAATTTTAGAGAAAGTGGTAGAATAATAGTAGAGCCCAGACTGGAGAAGAGTGACTTGGATATAGAAAGAACAGAAGCACGACGGATCTCTTGTTCGCTCTTACATTGGAAAAGGTATGGGAATTCAACAAACGAGCATATATAGCTTTCATAGATCTGAAGAAAGCTTTCGATTCAGTGCCTAGAGAGAGACTTTGGAGAGTGCTGGAGAGAGAATATACAGTGGGTAGAAAGTTGATAGGAGCTCTGGAGAGTTTGTACAGGAATAGCAAATGTAATGTAAGAACAGAATATGAGAATAAGAAATGGTTCGAGGTGAGAACAGGGGTTAAACAAGGAAGCGTGTTGTCACCAATTTTGTTTGTATCGTATCTGGATGTAGTGATAAAGAAAGTGAGAGAAGAAATCGGAGATTTGGACGGTGATATTTTGGCATATGAGGATGACTTGACGTACTGGAGGGAAGAGGGAGGCAGGTTGAGAGAGGTAGTGATATGTTTTGCCAACAAGCTGAGAGAGTCCGGCTTGACTATAAACCCAGAAAAGACGGAGATCATGGTGGTCAGTATAGAAGAAGGAGGAAGAGAGTTGAGAATAGAGGTGGAGGGGGCTGAGATAAAGACGGTGGAGAAATGTCATTATGGGGGAGCAGTAAGAGCAGTGTATCCCATAATGAAAGATAGACAAATGAGTGTGGAGGTGAAAATGATGATCTTTAAAGGTGTGTTAACACCGATTTTACTACATGGAGCAGAGACATGGAGTACGACAACAAGAGAGGATAGTAGAATACAGTCGGCGAAGATGTACGTTTTGAGAGCGATAATGGAAAAGACTAGAAGAGACAGTAAGAGAAACGAAAGAATAAGGGAGGAGGTTGGAGTGATGGCTATATTGAATAAGATGGATGCAGCTAGATTGAGGTAGTGGGGACACCTGGAGAGGATGCAGGGAGAGAGTAGCCAAAAGGAGATGGGAGTGGAGACAGGAGGGAAGGAGACCAAGAGGAGACTCTAGGAAGAGATGTAAAAGCTCGGGTGGAGGGACCATGGAGAAGACAGATTGCCAATGATGCAGGAGCGAGGGAAGATGGAGTTACGGAAGATGGGGGAGGGTGTTTTAGAAGAGTGCTGGTCCCGCTGGACTCTGGGAGCTGATAGAATTGTATTATATATATATATATATATATATATATATATATATATATATATAAATATATGAGAGTATTTATATATATATATATATATATATATATATATATTATATATATATATATATATATATATATATATATATATATATATATATATATATATATATATATAAAATGATGGGTTTCCTTTTAGCCAATCGTGGTCTCGAGGTAACACTCTGGAGAACCATCTCAAGGGTAAGGGTTCAAACCCACTTAGGACCATTTGAAATATACAATAATTGCTAAGGCGATGCACAAACATCTTTAATATCTAAATAATGTCCGTTAAAATTACCTGTAGTGTTGCCCCTGACCCAGTGAAGTTGGCGGGGAGGCCCGTCGGAGGTTAGGCGTCCAAGACACGCCTACGCCTCTTGGGAAGCTAAGCTTCAGAGGTAAAATGATGGGTCTCCCTTTACTGACCTGTGGTCCCGAGGTAACACCTGAGCACCATCCTCACTGCAAGGGTTCAAACCCTGACCCTAATTTGATATTACATACATATGGTATATATATTATTACATATACATATATATTAAAGAGCATACATATATATATATATATATATATATATATATATATATAAAAAGAGCATATATATATATATATATATATATATAGAGATCTATACATAGCATATATCACTCAACCTTGCTCCCCCAAATTAAAGTCCTGGTTTGATATCTCATATATATATATATATATATATATATATATATATATATATATATATATATATATATATATATATATATATATATATATATATATATATATATATATATATATATATATATATATGTGTGTGTGTGTGTGTGTACGCAGGATTTGACTTAGGAGCTAGCAAAGGTTGAGTGATTTATGTCCCTGCTCACACTGATCAATAGACGGCTTGGGTTGGTTAAACTCCAGATTTTTCCTTTTCAAAGGCTAATGAAAAATATAATAATATAAAAAAGTTATTTCAGTTATAAAATAAATAAAATAACAAATCTACAACAGTTTTAATTTAAAAAATTTATGTGTCACGAGGTGAGTAAAAAAAATATCTATTTGAGAGACGTAAAGTAATATTTATGGGGGTTGGCGAGTACTGAGTCCTGAGTGGTAACTAATATTAAATCTAAACTAGCATTAGACGCCTTGGATTTTCAGCGAATTCCGCAATTACATTGGTTTCCAGTTCGTTCATTTTTTACTTACTAATATTCTTTGAATACTCATCCGACATAGTCCATTAAGCCTGTCTTCGTTTATTGTGTTTCTTAGCCAAGTATTTACTCTTCAAAGAGTGCTAAAAGACCTTTCAATGGTACTTGTTAAACACCAGTTCAATTAACAGACAAGTTTTTAATTTGAGGAAAAAAGGGATTGGCTTCTTTAATGACCAGTAAGTTCCAAGTCTTTCAACTTTTTCTTTTCCTTTTTTTATCCAGCCACTCCCATGCTTCAAAGACATTGAAATTGAATTTCTTGAAGAGTACATATTAGTATTTCAACCAATTGCTGTTGAATTAGATAGGATACAGGGTGATAAAAGCTGTTTTAATGGAACTTTGCTTCCAACATTGCTAGTGATTGAAAAAAAATTTAATCGCTTAAATACGTCTCTACTTAGACATGTTCATCCTCTTCTTACAGCATTAGCTTCAGGTTTCGAGAATAGATTTCGGGAGTTTCTTAGTTTGCATATCTCGGCCAACACCGCTGGCATCTATTTCTAATCCTAACCACAAAATCAAATGGCTCGCCATAAACCCCGAATATAATACCGAGGAAAATAGGAAAAAGTATCAGGAGGTTCAAGCAAATACATCTCAAGAGCCTAACAAAGTAATTGATTTGGCTGGAGGTAGGTCAGATGACTTTTTTGAATACGAGAGTTTGTCCTCTACATAACCCGCGTCATTAAATAAAGAAGAACTAGAAATGGAAGTGCTAAATACCTTACGGATAACGACAGATCCCTAGAGTCACTTAATAGGTATCCTTGTGTTAAAAAATTCTTTTTGCACTACAATAATCCACTACCTTCATCGGCCCCTGTAGAAAGATTATTCAGGGTTACATTCACTCTCCCAAGAAATCCAAGCTATCTGATAATATGTTTGACAGGCTAGTCATACTTAAAGGTAATTCCTCATATTTGTAATGTTATTAATTTACTATAAATAAAATCCTTATGTCTTTCTATTTTTAATTTTATTTATGCTCTATTCAGTGGTTCTCAAACTTTAGTTCGCAATGTACCCCTTCCAGTTCAGCATCATAAACCTTGTACCCCCTAGAATTTTTACCTGAGCATATTTTATCTGGTTGGTCGCATCTGTCTTCAATTCTGGGTGCTATTTTCGACAGTGACAATCGTAAATCGGGCTCTACATTCAATTTTGATCGGAGCTTGTTTTTAATCAAGCACAAAGAGGAAAATCCTTGCTCACACAGATAACCATTTTTGCAAGTTGAGGATAAGACTGGACTACTAGTGACCAGAATTTGATAAGAGATAATGTATCATAAGCATGCTTAAGAGTAGAGTCATTTAAGAAGTCTACAAATTCCTCCTCAACGTCTGTAGGAAGTGAATGTACATCTACGTTGAAAGGGTTAAGTATTAATTTTGTTCTGTTCTCTTCTATTTCTGGCAAGTAAGATTTAATTTCATTACAAAGAGAAGATAAGAATTTTCGCAGTATTTTCAAACATGTGTAATATCATTTTCTCCATCAAGAATTTTCGCAGTATTTTCAAACATGTGTAATTTTCCTGATTTCACATTTTTTCCCCCACAATTCAAGTTTCATAGTAAATGACTTACATTTATCGATAAAATCAATCAATGTTGTGGATTTCCCTTGCAGTGACAAATTCAGATCATTTTGTCAAGAAAATATGTCACTGAGATATGCCAGTTTTAGTTGCCATTGTTTTTGAGTGAGTTTTTCACTGAAATACTTGGATTGCGCCTTAGCATCTCTTGAAAAGAATTCGGACATCTCTTTTCTCAGATTTTGAGCTCTAGAAGTTACATTTCCTTGCTAAAGCCATCGCACTTCTGTGTGAAAGAGCAAAACTTCATGTTCAGCCTCGAAATCTTGACACAACATACGGAAAAGGCGACTATTAAGTGAACTAGATTTAATGGCGTTTACCATTTTGATAACATCATTAAGAACATCTCGAAGTTCAGGAGGTAATGTCCTGGATGCCAAAGCATATCGATGAATCATACAGTGTAAACTTATTACATCAGGGTTCACCTCCTTTACTTTGCCTATAAATCCAGAACGAATGCCAAGCATTGCCGGTGCACCGTCAGTTGTGCATGCGCAGACATTTTTTTTCCAAGAAAGTCCTACGATATCAAAGAATGTGTTGACTGTCTGTAAAATATCTTCTCCAGTAGTTGAGGCTTCCAATGAGTGGCAAAATAGGAATTCTATTTTAAAATCGCCATCTTTTACATACCTTGCGAAAACAAGCAACTGTGCATAGTTACTAATGTCTGTAGTTTCATCGAGTTGTATTGAAAACAGCTTGACGTCTTCTGCCATATCAGAAATTCTTCGCTGAATAGTATCGTTCGATAAAGAGACATAATTTAATTTATTTGCAGCAGCCTCACCTATCATGCAACTTACAATATCTTTGCAACATGGAAGAA
Source organism: Trachelipus rathkii (assembly GCA_015478945.1). Classification (NCBI taxonomy): domain Eukaryota; kingdom Metazoa; phylum Arthropoda; class Malacostraca; order Isopoda; family Trachelipodidae; genus Trachelipus; species Trachelipus rathkii. The sequence goes on from JABUQX010125803.1 coordinate 13,362, forward strand.
TGAGGGTTTCAGCAATCGTATGCGGTTTTTTTTGCTTTAGCGATCTTGAGTGCTACTTTATATGATGCAAGAAGACATGCATGAGGTTGCTGATGTAACTGACCAGATTTATCAAAACGAGAATGTTTCACACCACCTTCCATTCGTTAAAAGAAGCTTGCGTCTTTATCCTTTAAAGTTGTATGACAGTCATAGTTAAATGACAGTTTAGAAAGCTAGGTTTCATAGAACCTTCAGACAAGACCTTGTAGCATACGACACACTGTGGTTGTATTCGACTGCCTTTATAAATTGAGGTGAACCCGTATTTGATGTAACTCTCATCATACTGTCTCTTTTTTGATGGAGCCGCCACTAATATATATATATATATATATATATATATATATATATCTTTATATATACATTTGAGAAAGAGCAGGTATATATATATATATATATATATATATATATATATATATATATATATATATATATATATATATATATATATATATATATATATATATATATATATATAATTGCTTATTATTTTTAGTTCTCATTTTTTTACTCTAGATACAAACTATTTCTTCAGTCCTTATCGCACTTCCCTAATAAATAAAATCCGTATGAGTATGCGTATTCAAGTTTGAGAACCTCTGCTCTATATGGTTACAGAAAATTATTATCATTTATTAATAAGTGATTAACTATGTTTAAATAGATCTTTATTATTATTATAATTACCTAACTTTACAATACATTACTGCCAATTTTTATTATTATTATTATATCATTATTAATATTAATAATATCTACTCTTAAATCTTAATACTTTACATACCAATAATATCAAACAATGTTGAAAGAAGATCGGCTAGCTAGGGTTCAAAGTGACGCACAATTGAGATAATCTTCTACGTTTATTAATAAAATAATTATAAAAAATTTTAAATATGGATAATATTGTATCACTAAATTCCATAAATGCATACCATTTATTGCACTAAGTTTACATAATGAAACTTAAAATAGATAAAAATTTAAAAAATATTTTCTATTGCGTCGTCAATGATAGTAATGTAAATTGCAATTTTTTAATAAAAGTTTAAAAACTGTTAATCCAATGATTTAATCTTCAGCAGTAAATATGTATATGATCATGTAACAAAAATTGTAAACTTTTAATTAAGCCTGAAACTGATCGAAAGTAACGCGTTACATGTAATGCCAAGCATAACGTAACGTAACGCATCAAAGAATTTAAATGTAACTATTGGGAACGATAACGCCACTTTGGCAACGAGTAACGGTAACGCCAACCCACCCCACCAGTAATCCATGCCCATCTCATATATATATGAGAAAGATATCTCTAAATATATATATATATATATATATATATATATATATATATATATATATATATATATATATATATATATATATATATATATATATATTATTATTATATATATATATATATATATATATATATATATATATATGGAATGGAATTATCATATCATTATGTTGTTTTATGTAAAATTAAGTTAATGGAGGCTTAGATGGAGAGGAAGGTGATAAGGAAGGAAGTGGGTAGAAAGCGTTTGCAAGTAAATCAGTTTAATGTGAACAAGTTTAAACTGAACGAATCTGGAAGCAAATGAAGGAAGCGATTGTTAGTAGTGCAAAAGAAGAATGGATGTGCTAAAGTAGGAAGTAAGAATGTTAAGTGAGTGGTGGAATGAAGAGGTGATGCTAGCGGTAAAAAGTAAAAAAGAAGAGTGGTTGAATGTACTTAAAGCTATGATGAGGTTTCAAAAGAGAGATGTTTGGAATTATACAAGGATGAAAAATGGAATACTAAAATATGATACGTAGGAGGAAAAGAGAGGTAAATGAACAGTTTGGAAGGAGGATGAATGGGGACTTACAAAGGAATAGGAAACTCTTCTGAAAGGAATCGCGAAAGGTTAAGAATGAGAATATGGAATTCAAGCTTAGAATAATGAATAGAATGGAGCTTTCGTAACTGATGGAATGGATCTGAGGGGAGTGTGGAGGGAACACTTCGAAAATCTGCGTAACATTGGCAGTAATGAAGAGGTCGAAAATCTGCGTAACATTGGCAGTAATGAAGAGGTCGAAAATCTGCGTAACATTGGCAGTAATGAAGAGGTGATAGTGAATGCGTGTGGGTTTGATGGTGCAAGAAGAAATAGGTATTTTGGGGATGAGGTCATTAGTAAGGAGGAGGCAATGGGTAGAGTGAGAAAGTTGATGAATGGTAAATCTGCTGGTATAGATGAAATTACTGATGAAATGATCAAGAATGGAGGCGAGATGGTGATTGATTGATTTGGAATTTGGCGAACTGAA
>JABUQX010125804.1:0-2500 GCA_015478945.1 Trachelipus rathkii
GTAAGTTGACTTTCCTGAAACAACTAATGGATAATAATATCTTAAATAAAAAATTTAACATGAAGTTTTTTGAAGCGTAACTGTTTCGTATATGATAAGCTAATGAAAAGTTTAAAAAATTAACTTTTTATTTTTTTTATTAAAATAAAATAATTCATTTACTAAAGTCACATCATAAAACGGTCTAAAATTTTTATTTTTTCTGTTAATTTCTGTCAAAGACAAATGGGTAAGAGTTTTTCTCTTCATACAACTAATGTGACTTTGACAGTTTTCATAAATGGAGCCTGAATTCTTTATACTTTATTGCTTGCACTCACATAAAAAATTATCAATTTCAAAAAACATTTCATTCTCAGCTTAATTAAGTGTCAAATTTTTCTTCCGAATCTTTGCTACTATCTTGATCGCTTTCTTTAAATAAAAACAGGGATAAAATTTCATTACATTTAATCTTTATTTTTTAACTCTTAGTTGTTTAACTAGTTTCACAAACATTTTGTTTTTCCAAAAGTTCGTGCATTCTCTTATTAAGCTTTCTTTCATAACTTTTTAATGTATCTTTAAAGATGCAAAGTGGTAATAAAAATAAAATGAATAAGACACTGCAATGTACAGTCTCTTGCAGTGACTGTTCAATGGGGCAGTTTTGCGTAAGCCAGTAGGCTAAGTGGCCCTGAGCCATGGGCAATTAAAGTTGTGCTATGAGCATTTCTGCTACCAAGTGTTCGAGAGTGTTTGCTATTACACAATGGACTTAAACTTAGAACAAAGAACCAACTCGAAATTTTGCTTGAAATAGGGAAAATCAGCCACGAGGGCTCTTGAAATATATTGTGAATATATGATGATAAGAACATCGAAAAACCGGGAAAATCTCACACCATCCCAACCAGGGAAAATTTCGAAAACTTTCAACATATTCATACTGGTCACAACATCACCATGTCGAAAGTTGTTGACATCAATAAAATTTCATTTGGAACAGCGCTGGCAATTTGAACAAACATCGATATTTCTGCTAACTTCATCAACAGTAAATAATTCTTTATTTAAATAGCACCTTGAAATGTCTTCCAATACCTCCGTCACCTGGACAACCTTCAAACTTTCATCTCAAAGATAAATCTTGGTTTATCAGCAATTATCGTTGTCTTAAAATCCCGAAACTTATGTTTTTACCCATTTCATCACAGGAATCACAAAAAATCATCTCTTTGAGACCCTAAAAATTTTCTTAGTAGAAAATGCAACAATTTTTCTGGTTCCTCTACCTCACATTCTTTCTGACATTTTGCAATTTTAAAAGGTTAACTCCAACTTTGCTTCTTCCTCTCTCTCTCTCTCTCTCTCTCTCTCTCTCTTTCTCTCTTTTCTCTCTCTCCCTATCTCCTTCTCTTCTCTTCTTCTCTCTCTCTCTCTCTTCTCCTCCTCTCTCTCTCTCTCTCCTTCCTTTCCTCTGCCTCGCCCTCTTCTTCTCTCTCTCTTCTCTCCTTTTTCTTGTTTCTCTCCTTTTTCTTGTATCTCTGTCGATAATACTGCTGTCTTAACTTCTGATAAAGGTGAACTGTTTGCTCAAACTTTGCCCTCTAATTCCACTCTAGACGGTTCCAAAGCTATTCCTTCTCTCTTCCTCCTTTCTACTCATTATAATGTTATTTCTGCAATTTCTGAGCTTAACACTAAGAAGGCGGAGAAGTGCTGAAGTTATCCCTCCAGTAGTCTTCAGAACTTGCACCCTTAATTGGTAAACTGTTTCCTCAATGCCTATCAACTTCCGATCTTTCCCTCTTATTAGAAGAGGGCATTAATCCAGCATGTACTGAAGAAGCGGGATCCCAGTCAACAATCTAACTATTGTCCTTCGCTTTCTCTGTTCTTCCTAAATTTTTCGAATCTATTCTTTAACAAGAGAGGATTTACGAAACTTTAATCTTCTAAATCTTATCTCTGAATTGCAGTATGGTTTTTGCAAGGACCGATCGACTGGTGATCTTCAATCCTACCTCTCCGACTCTTGGTCCTCTGCTCTTCCGCACTTCAGTGAAACTTTTTTTTGTGGCGCTAGACAAATGGATAGCTTTCAATAAACCTTGGCACAAAGCTTTAATTTCTTCAGTTCCAGTCGCTATATGACTGCTATTGGAAGCAGCCACCATTTGTCCTTTAGATCTATCCATAGTGGTGCTCCTTAAAATTTTGTTGTATCCACAACTCTTTTTGTTCCTAATTTTTTGTATCAATGTCTAATTTCTGTACTCGGCGTCGCCTCTCCACTTATATACGGCTTATAATCACCAACTCATCATTACTTCTTCCAATTTGAAAGACGACTCATTCAACAGCAAATAAATGGTGTTGAAGGGGTAGTTTTTAAGCAACAAGTCTCTGATCTCTCTCTCGTACTTATAGTTGTGTTAAAGAAAGCATGGTTGCTTTCTATGCCTCAGTAACTAAGCTTCTTCAAATACTATTACTTGACAATAATCTTCCAAACACA
>JABUQX010125804.1:5000-10013 GCA_015478945.1 Trachelipus rathkii
TATATATTATATATATTATATATAATATTATATCATATATATATAAATATTATATATATATATATATATATATATATATATATATATATTAATATATTATATATAATACTATATATATATATATATATATATATTATCGTACATATATCAATATATTATATATATAGGTATGAGTATATATATATATATATATATATATATATTATTATATTAATATATTATCATAATATATATATATATATATATTATATATATTATAGGATATATATAATATATATAATATATATAATATATATATATATATATATATATATATTATATATATATATATACTATTATATATATATATTATATATAATAATTTATATATATAATATATTCTATATAGTATATTATATATATATATATATATTTTATTTATATATATATATATATATATTATACATATATATATATTATATATATAATATAGTATATATATAATTGTAATATTATATATATATATATTTATACATATATATATATATATTATTTATATATATGATAATATTATATAAAATATATATAATACGGGATAATATAATGTGTATACTTTTGTAAATATATAATATAGAGTATTATTATATAATATATATTATATATATATATATTCACGACCATATATATTATATATATATATATTAATATATATGAATTATATATTTATTTTATATATTTATATATATATATATTATATATATATATATATATATACTATTAAACATATATTTATATAATATATATATTGTAAACAGGGTCAAATTTGGAGTGTTCTACACCACTGTTAGTTTGCAAGAGAGTAGAATTCTTGGTTTCTGTATTTGACTCTGCAAACAGGAGTGAAACAGTAAGAGTGCGAATTCCTCTCTTTAAATATATTTATAAAAAATTATTTACCACAAATTCATTTCAAATAAACAGAAGAAAAAATATTTATTTAATAAATATTTTTTTTTTAAACTATGCAATAAATTTAATAAAATTTAAGCGGGATTTTAAATGGATGTAAGGATATCGGTATTTAACATGAATAATATGTATATATATAGTTTAATATATTATATATATTTATATATATATATATATATATATATATATATATATATATTATATATATTATTATATATATATTCTAAATATATATATATATATATAGTATATATATTATATATAGTATATATAATATATATAATAGTATTATAAGTATATATTTATATATATATTAGATAATATATATATATTATAATATATATACTATATATATATAATATATATATATATTATTTATTTTATATATAATATGATATATTATATAATATATATATATATATATATATATATATATATATACTATAATATAATACATGAATATATTATATATATATATTGGATATATATATATTATATATATATATACATAGGTGTGTGTGTATTTGGGGTGTTTTATAAATGATTATTAAGTTTTTTACTTGAATAATAATTATATATTTAACTAATTATTAAAAATATTAGCCTTGAAACTAATAACGCAATATTTGTTTGTATAAATTTGTGTTAAAAACCTTTTCAGTAATAATAATAATAATAATAATAATAATAATAATAATAATAATAATAATAATAATAATAATAATAATAATAATATAATATAATAAATAATAATAATAATAATAATGTTTTAGAACATTTTAATAACATTTTTAATAATTATAATTATTTTTATCTCAGAAAAACAAGGAGAACTAATTGTCTTCTTCTGTTCTAATATTTTTTCTTAAGTGCTTCTTTATTCTTTTGGATCTTTTTATTTTTGGGTTTCTTTTGATGTTTTTTTTTTATGAAATTTTAAAATGGATAGAGAAATAGTAATTTAAGGGCTAAATGAAGTAAAGGCATTTGAAATAAGGAGAGTATTACTACGCATCTAGGATAATAATAGAAAATTAGTAAGACTAAAAGTCGTTGGCAGAAAAACAAGTTCCAATTCGAATGAGTGTCCGTTAATATTTATGGAAGAATAATTCAAAATTCCATATCTATTATAGAATATATGAGGTAAAGTATAGCTTATATTATATGATGTATAGCTTAACAGTAGAACTACGTATTATATATATGATATATCTATATAGTATATATTATATCAATATATATATATATATGGTATGTATATAAGTTGACGACTAAAGAGAGCAACACCTACGACACTCGGGCTCGGCTGCTGGCTTAAGTATGAGTCTTTTCATTACTAGAAACGACTCGATTCTTCTGACAATCTCTCATAAAGATTTGCGATAACAGATTCTTTAAGACTTTTTTTCATTGCAAAAATTTGGTCATTTGATGAAAGACATGATATTTTACCATATATATAGTATATACTATGAGCTATTACGTTATACGATGTATATGATAAATCTTGTATATAAGAATCATGAATATATAGTATATTAACTATTTTAATAATATATATATAATATATATTAAGATATGTAAAATTCTCAAAAAGCAAAAACTGTAAAGAAATACCATCGCCATTAGGGGAATAGAACTTACTTATTCTCATCAAGTTATCAAACGTGAGAGCTCGGCTTTTTTCAGAATATGCCGAGAAGTACAACACAACGCCAAAATATATAGTTACTGGTTTTTCCCACTCCAATGAAGCTTGTGAGAATAGTCAAAAAATGGCGCTAATCATCACTTATGGTTTGGCCTACGAGGTACTGTATCAAATTTGCCAAGTGAGCAACACTACTAATTGGACCAGAAGAGTTACAACATGTAATACGAAACTTTTACAAACTAATTACCCATGTAAAGAATTATACGCTACGCCAAGAGCCTATCAAGCTGCGCAAATAAGTCTTTATAAATAAGAAAAAGTAAACACCAACCTTTACATACATTTTAATAAGATTCAACACACCTTCAGAACAATAGATACAGGCACAGTTAAACTATAAAACGTCATAGACTTAAAATACGTAATAAATATAATACGGCTTAACAAAATTTCAAAAGAAAACCAAAATCAAAAACAATAGTAAGTGGATCGCCCGCCTTTAAGTAGCAATTTGGCTTGCCCTCAGTTATATTTTGGTGAATCAATAGATGTTGACAGAAGACTTTACCAACATAAAATAGCCGAGTGTTGCGGGACTCCAAGCAATAACTTCCCCTCAGTCGTTATGCATAGCTAAAGGAGGCCCATCGATTAAACATTGAAAAATGAGTTTAATAATACAAAAAATGCACACCCAGTCTGTAACTTACAAGAACACAACGTACACTAGTGTAATAAGAATACAATTGTAACCGATGACACAGTCAATGAAATTTTAAATATGTCAAGCTCGTGTAAAAAACTAATTATGAAAACTGGAAGTACAAAACTTCTGAAAAACCGAAGACTCAACCCCAACACGATCTAGAGAATGAAGTTCTTCCATAAAAATATCAACCATTCTCTCTTCGTGAAGCACGCTGAAACGAGTGCGTGGGAAGATATTGCTCACGATAAGCTGGAACTTGCTTGTAAGAGAGAATTCTTAATAATAATTAAATTTTTGTTAAAAATAATAAATGTCAGTATTTTAAAAACAGTGGTTCACTCTTCAGAAAACCACAAACCCAATAAGTGAAGTACTATTTTAGGGGTTAAGAATTGTAACAGAATACTATAATAAGTGGCCGAAAAGTCAACCAAGAGCACTTGAATCGTTAACATATATTAGAATATATTATCATATATTAGTAAATTAATATATGATATATAATAAATATATATCTATAATAATATTATATATGCGTCATCTATATATATATATATGATATATTATATATAATATATATACTATATATAATATATATATATATATATATAAATATATAATATATATAGGTATTAATGATGTGTTAAATATTGGCATAAATAGCGCAATTAGATAGACTGTTAAAGAAAGAATATAATGAGAAGGTAAAGAATTAACCTGCCTTCCTGGGATTGAAACCAACCGCATGTTTGCGCGTTGAGGTACAATATGGCCGGTGTATAAAACTGAGCCATCCTCCAACCGAAAAAAGTTGGATTCAAGAACCAGTTATTAAAAGCAACCGAGTTCCCCTCCGCTCAAGGCGACATCACCAGGCTGTCCAGCCTGTCCTATCTTCTCGTTCTTTTCTTATTTAAGATGTTAATATTGCAATTAATAATCGCAAAAATTAGATTAAGATTCGTTTAACAGCAACAGAACCATAATTGAGAAGGTAAGAATTAACTGTCCTTCTCTGGGAATTGAAGCACGCATAGTTGCGGGTGAGGACAGACAATATTGCCCAGTGCTGCAACTGAGCCATCTTCCAGCTTTTTTGGGTTGGAGGAATCGGCTCAGTTGTATAGCACCCGGCATATTGTCCTCACGCGCAACATGCGGTGGTTCAAATCCCAGAACAGAAGGCAGTTAATTCTCTTTTACACATATCTCATTATAATTTTTCTTTTCTTTAGCATCTTATCTAATTGCGATTATTTATGCAAAATTTAACATCTAAAAATATAAAAGAACGAGAGATAGATAGTACAGGTTGGACACATGGTGATGTCGCCATTGACCGGGAACTCGGTTGGATTTATAAACTGTTCTTGCAATCAACATTCTTTTGCGGTTGGAAGGATGGCTTCAGTTTGTATAGCACCCGTGACCGGTTGGGCGATATTGTCCTTCACCGCGCAACCAGTATCGGCTGGGTTCAATGCCCAGAGAAAGGGTTTATTCTTTACCATTACTCGTTATTGGTGTTGTCTTTCCCTTTAACAATATATATATATTTATATATATATATATATATATATTATATATATATATAATATAATAAATAATATATATATATATATATATTATATAGTCAGATGGCGGGCACTTCCGCTCTTTAGTCCGCTAGTCCGCGTATCCGCTCCGTGAGCGGACTCCC
>JABUQX010125805.1:0-21680 GCA_015478945.1 Trachelipus rathkii
AATTATTAAAATACCGTGCATAGAAAACTCAATTTTTAAGATTTAACCAAAATAATTTTCAAATGTTGAAATTTAAATAAAATAAAAACTTTTGATAACTTGGTAATTTCCTTTATCGAGATGTATTAAAAACAATCTTCAAAATAAATCATTACTATATTTTCATATTATGAAATAAATATTAATAATTTTTTATATAATAAAAAATATACAGGTTGTATATAATATACTTATAATAAATAATTATTTTGGTAGTATAAATAAACATAATATTAATCATAAATTTATATCATTAATAATAATATAAGTATCATTATAAAAGAAACCTTAATAATATAATATAGAACATTTTAACATGTGACAAATGATTAAATTATGAAATTTGCATGAAATGAAACACAATTATTTATTTTTTAAATCTGCATATACCGTTGAAATCCTCAATTTTAAGAATCATGGCTACCGAATTTCATACATTTATAAGGCTTGTGTACAAAAAATAATCGTAACTTACTTTTAAGTGAGTTCTCATGATATTGATAAAGTATTGAAAATTTTAAAATGAGAGAGCAAAATTGATAGTAATTTTTTTTAATTTTATATTTTTCTTAATCTACAGTTTTCAATCAATATACTTAAATTAAGTAAAATTATTAATTTTGAGTATTAATATAACTAAAAAATATTGAAGATTTTTTCCTAATTACAATATTAACAATTTTATTAGTATAAAAAAATAAAATATAAAATCTTCCGTATATTTTTCTCTATAATAAATAATAACTTCATTAGTTAAATAATTAAATTGTGTGAATTTTAGTCATACAAAACTGAAATATATTATCAAAATGATAAATAAAACACATCATTATTATTTGTTTGCAAATGTGCTAGAAATACGTAGGTTAAATACAAACTCAATTTTTTAAGATTTACCAAATATTATTATCTAATGTAGTAATATAAAAGTAAAGTATTAATTATATATCAATAATCGTATATCACTATCATAGGACCGTAATTCTGTACATAATTGTAAAAGTGAAAATTTTCGAAACTTTTAGACGAGGATGTTTTAAGAATTATGAATTAATTTATTTTATTAAATATCATTTTATTTTCACCACTAAAATTATAAATATGTGTTGAAATCAAAAATATAATAACTCAAATATATATAAGCACAATTTAATTACCATATAAAAAATGAAAGATTTTTGAACACAAACAACTCTTTACTAAATAACTAATTTTTCAATTAAATTCTCTCTTTTTTTTTTAGCTTATAATTTTTTTGAAATAATTGCATTTCAACGCCACATCATTTTTTTTTTTATATATCTTCTGAGTAAGATAAAAATATACTATGTTTAAAAACTTCAAATTATTTTCATTGTATTAAGCAAATAAAAGGCCTATAAGCCTTAAAATCATTTTCATTGAACTTAAGGAAAAATCGTACTTTATACGTTCTAAATTTGTAATGTGACAAATTATATAAGTGTTAAAAAAATCGTTAATTTTTAGTAAGTTAAATTTTTTTATACTAAAACCAGGTTTTCAATCTACTCCAATCTAAATTAGAAAATATTTCATTAGTAAATTAATAAAAAACAGAAATATATATATCGTTATTCACTATTATTAAAAAAAACGTCATAATTAAAGACACCTTAATATAACTATTTATAATATTATCAACTTATTTATAATTCTTTGATACTTTAATCAATATATTAGACATATTATTTCTAAAAATGAAACACATTATTTTTTTCATAATAATGTAAACTTATGAAAATATGAGCGTTAGATAGATATGTCGTGTTGTATGCTCACATTTGCATGTTAGATGTTATGTTTTGTGTAGCTGCAAAGTAAGATGTACTAGTATGCTTGTTTTTTTTTATTATTGTGTGGAAGGAATTTAAATAACTGGTATACATCTCTTAAGTGATGTTATGATTTTTATGAAATTATGCCCGTTACGAGCTTAAAGAGCTGTAGTTAACAATTGTTTTTAAAAATTGCTGGCCAAATTAGGTTCTACCTTAGTGGTAAAACTTTTTATAAAGGAATAGGAATTTAAACAAAAGAAGTAGATTATATTTTTCTCAATACTTTTAAATCTAGTGCTTGTAGAATGCTCTGAAGAATTCTCTGTTGTATGTTTCTCTATGATTAATTGTTGTTGATTTTAATTAGGCATGAATTTTACTTAGTCAAAATACTAAATTTATTTGTAGAAAAATTCCTACTTCAGATAAAACTTTCGTTTTCTCTCTATATTTAAAAGTACTCGCTCAACTGTACCTTACAAGAGAGATTCGTAAAATAAATTGCTCTTACTCAAACTGTTTCAGGGCTTTGTTTCTTGAATATAATATGATACTAAGTATTTTTTTGGAAGAATGCTCTAGACATTCATCTGTTTGTTGTATTCGGAGTTATTCATAATGCTGAAAACATATTAATGACCTCATTGGCATTGAAGATATTAGTGTTTTAATATACTCAACCGTTTACGCACAATAGTTATAAAGAATCTTTTTTTCAACATACAATAATAATTAAGTCATAAATAGTTGTTTAGACTATATATCTAGTGTCAAATAAATATGTAATCTTTTTTTTAAGAGTTCTGTGTGGGTAAATACATTGGGGAAAAGATGGTGTGAAAACTTTTTAAAGTAATTCATTTTTAGAATGCTCTAAGAATTCTCTGTTGTATTTTTCTATGATTACATTGGTGTTTATCTTATCACTCAACTTACTAATTATATACTAGTAGTATATTTTAGGTTATTATATTATATAAACATAAATATTTGACGTGAATAATTTTTCATTTTTAAAATAATCAAAAGCGTCCAATTCGTGAGGTCGAGACTCAACTCACAAACTTCTAGAGGAGCTGTCATCGTGCAGCATTGCCCAACGCATTATATCCTTCGAATCTTGTGCAACGTACATCGTTTTTTTGCTTGAACTTTTCATCAAAACTTATGGCATTGAGAAGAAGCTTCTCTGTGTGATTTTATTTGAAGTTACAAGAATGGGAGCAATTACTCTCAGTCGGGTAGAAACATATATTACCTAATTAGACTTATTACAAATGCTTGACATATCAAAATCTATAACCACACAAAAGGTGTATAGAATCGTAATCGTTTGACTGAGACATTTATATTGAGATATTTATATATTACTCAAGATAATTCTTTCATCACATGTTTTGATACATTTAGGAAACACGAATTCGGTACCGAGTTCCGAGCTCTAGAGTTCACCAACGTAAAAATTAAGTCAAAGAAGTTTGATGACATTATTTATTTTGAACATTGTGAAAGTAATACAAGCGTACATTTCCCTGACTTTTATTTTTGTATTTTATATAACATTCAAGAAATTTTTTGTTTTTTTTTTTTTATACTTACTCATTCAGTAATTATAATGTTAAAAAAGAAATTAAGGGAGTTTTTATTGGATATATTAATAAATAAAAATAATATTGAAATCTTACTTATAAAATATCAGTCATATTTAAAGACTCACATACCTAAATAAACTTACTTAAATAAATTCACTAATTTTCTGATCTATTTTGAAATATACTGCTCAAATTTCATGATAATACACAATTATTAAATTAATTATATTATCATATATAATGCTTATGAAAATATATCGTTTAAATACACTCAATTTCTAGTCACATTTACTCAAATTAATTTCAATATCGGTGAATCGTTTTTTTAGGAAAAATTATTCGTTACTTTTTAATTAAATTAAATTGTATTGAAAATAAGAAAAAAGCGTAATTTTAGACTGTTAAAATTTTTTGTATTAAAACAGGTTTCCAAATATCTTAATATGTAAAGATACTTTGGTATATATCTAAAACAAACTATTGAACAATATATCATTAAAAATATAAACGTCTAACCAATATTAAAGAATAACCAAATTCTATCTGTAATCTACTTATAAATCATATATTTTTATCTATTTTCATGCTTTTATTGATAATATTGCATTTCCATTTAATATATAAACTAATATATATTTATATAACAATACATACCTTAAAAATAATACTATCTATATGTTTCTAAGAGCTCATTCCTCAATTAATTTTTTATAAAGATTATTTAACACAAAAATAAGATAATTTCGAATATATTCTGTGTGTATAAATTATATAAGGAAAATTCTGAGTTACTTTTATAGATAGTTTCTAGAATTATGTTAATGGAAAAATTTAAAGCAAAAATCGAATTTTAGAAGTTATAATACATAATTATTTATTTAAAATCAGGTTTTCACAACTAAGGAAATAATTAAAATAAGTTATATAAATAAACAAAAACATATCACTTACAGCCATTATATTTTTATTTTCACCCATCATCCACCAATTAATCAGCACTACCATCCGCTTAACAAATTACCTACTTAAGCTACAATCATATAACATTTAACCATCTCTTTTTTTCTGCCCTTTATTCTATTAACTTGCTAAGTAAAATTGTGCATTGTTCTAAATTGAAACACATAAATTAAGTAATTTTATAATTTTGATATTTAAAGACAACTATTATTAAATGTAAGCCCAATAACTAAGTGTTGACTATACGATAAAAAATTAGGATGAACCATGTGTTTTGGGATTGAATACTTGGTCAAATTTAGTTATGCGTTAATATTAACCAAATTAATATTATTTAAATTGTTTTAGTAAAATTATTATGGATAAAAATCAACGTTTACTTACAACTAATAAAAACTTTCATATATATTTATGGTATAATTAGTGTAAAATATTTAAGTCAAAGCGATTAAATAGTAGAAAGTTTAATTGTTTTTTAAAAAAAAAAAACAGGTTTTCACCAAATATATTGAAATTATTAGTTATATTTAATTTATATATCAACAATAATGTGACAAGAGACAGTGAAATAAAACGTCCATAATTTATCAGAAACTAATAACTTTAAAATAATTCGTCTTATTTCTGCCATTTTTATTTGAGAATATTGTGATTATTCAATGAATAAACTACAATAATATTAAGATTTTTCAAATGCCTGAAAATACCGTTAAAACAATTACATAATGTGAAATGATTAACAGTAACAGATTAATATATTTCAATGTTGTAAATTATTTAATATGCAAAAAAATCGTATCTATTTTAAGAGTTTCTAAATTTGTAATGGTGAAAATTTAAGAAAAGCTGTAATTTTAGAAAGTTAAATTTTTTTGTTAATATATATCAAGGTTTTCTTAAAAATAACTTACATTATAATTACTTAGAATTTATGGTTATATGATATATAAAAACAAATTTTGACATTTTCATTTAAAAAACCCTCTAAAAATTTAAGTAGACCGTTAGTGAGAAAAGGGGAGAGTGTGCTTAAAGCGGGGTGTTGTCCACATTGTTGCGAGGGGACGTTTTTTGAAATTTGCCTTTCATATGAAAACACATTGAGTGGTGCCAACCTTTTGTCCCCCCCCCCTACAAATTTGCTTTGGGAGCCGAAAAAACATACCAGAATAATTGAACGCTTATAAGTGATATTGCCAAAACTCAACTGTTAATACGATGTATATTAAAAGGGTATTACTCTAATAGTTAGCATAAACTGAAAAGTGATTCATCAATATTAATATTGGCGAATCGATAAATATGGAGGGTAGAGCACGTATTATACAGAGTTTTTCTAGTATATTTTTCAGGGTTAACACTATGGCATTTGAATAATTTTATCCTGAGAATAGCGGTTTAATTTAGTAGTAATAGTTAATTTTTTCGAGTATATACACAGGTATTTTTTTCAGACACTACTAAATGTGTCTAACTTAGCTGTGTGCCTTTTTTTTAAATACAGCTAGCAATTTCAACTGTTGATAGTAGTTATTTTAAAACAAATTATTTTCTCCGATACACACTATTTCTAAGCTATTCCTTTGGAGAGAAAAGCTCAAATTTTTCCGCCTAACCAGTTCTAAATTGTGGAAGCATATATTAATAATTATATAAATTCTCTTTTTCGGCTTTTTTATTTGAATATTATGCTCACTTTGCAATATCAAACACATAACATGTTATTTTTTTTAAATGCGAAATATCAGGGTTAATAAATAACCTTCACATTTTAATTAAAAGATCCTGATCACCAAATAATTTATCAAAATGTTTGAATATTTAGTTATTGTATTATTGTTCTTATAAGTGGAGTATTAATATAAATTTGTATCAATTTTAGATAAAATATTTAAGCACTCCAAAAACCGCTGTTATGCATCTCCTTAATAATGAGAGATAGAAAATTGTATCTGTAAAGATAAACGACATTTAAAATGTACAAAGATACTACTTATAAAATCTGGTTTGGTAAAGTTATTATAATTATTATCAATATAATTTTATTTATAACAAAACTTCATAATTTTACGGTACACCTTAAAAACATTTATATATAATTTCCGTGATCTATTAATATTTCTGCTTAATTTTTTGAAATTGCATAGCACCAATTTGATAACATCCTAGAAGAGTTTCGACATGAAGACTGGAGGGGAGGGGGCTTAATTTGTTCATACATTCTGGGTTGAATGAATTTGCTCAAACAAGATATTTATTTTTCTGAGGTGCTTGTATCACTTCAATACTCCATGAGAGTTTGCTATTGTCCTTTGATTATGCCTGAGTGTAACCTGATCGTCCCTTGATTATGGCTGAATGACACTTGATCATCCCTTGATTATGGCTGAGTACTCCTGATCGTCCCATGATAATGGGTGAGTGACAAATGATCGTCCTTTGATTATAGATGAGCGCCACCTGATCGTCCCTTGATTACGGCTTAGTGTCACTTGATCGTCCTTTGATTATGGCTTAGTGTCACCTGATCATCCCTTGATAATGGCTGAGTGCAACCTGATCGTCCCTTAATTATGGCTGAGTGCCACTTGATTGTCCCTTGATTAAAGTTGAGTGCCACTTGATCGTCCCATGATTATGGCTGGGTGCTACCTGTTGGTCCCTTGATTATGGTTAAGTGCCACAGGATCTTTCCTTTATTATGGCTGAGTGCCACTTGACCGTCCCATGATTATGGGTGAGTGACACCTGAACATCCTTTGATTTTAGATGAGTGCCACCTGTTCGTCCCTTAATTATGGCTTAGTGTCACTTGATCGCCCCTTGATTATGGCTTAGTGTCACCTGATCGACCCTTGATAATAGCGAAGTGCAACCTTATCGTCCCTTAATTACACAGGCCTGCATTTTTTCACTTTTGAAAAATTGTTTTTAGTTTAACTGCATTGACTTTATGTTTTTTTTGATGTGCGGAATCCAATATGACAGCAGTTTTTCTCTACCACGTAAGGATTTTTCACAAAACGCAATGACAAGTCATGAAGGAAAAACAGTAAATACTTATCAATGATGGTTAATTAAAAGTGTTTTTAAATAAACACATTTATTTAAATTGATTTTCTCTCTAGGTATAAAAGGTGAAAAATATGTGTAAAAAAATATATGTAAAATGAAACTTACAAATTAATTTCAGGGCACAAATTTAAAGTCGACCTTATCAGCCGCATAGTAGGCGCTTTTCCCCCGCTGATTTTGAAAGCTTCTTTTCTGACTTTTCCTTTTACATGTTGCTACTTCAGTTTCTCGAAGCAAACCCCAGCAGTAGTCCGCTATCATACTTGTATTCCAGCGACCCTGGTACCTCCTCTCTATTTCTTTCACATCTTGGTGGAAGCACTCGCCTTGATCTTTGCTAACAGCTCCTAGATTTTCTGGAAAGTAGTCCAAATGAGAATGAAGAAAGTGCAGCTTAAGGCTCATCGAGCACCCTAGTTCTCTCGTCACTCTTCCTTCCTTCAATTTCTATTGACTTGTCTTCTGACCATTAAATTGTTAGAAAAGGTTGCTTTTCTTGTGTTTACTTTGCTATCAACCTCTGTGGGTGTCTTGTTGTGTTACAAGATGGGTTGCAGAAATCTTTCAAACTTGCAATTTTGTTTTAGATCCATTGATAAGCTCTTTCAACTTCACTTCTGACACTGTGCTCGTCTACATAAATTCCTTATCCCTCTGCAGCTATTTCAGTACAAATGCCTTCTTGCTTTTGGCCTTCTTTTCAAGGTTCTTGCTAGTTCTGGACTCTAGATTGCATGGCGATTCGTCCCTCCTAGTGCTTATTTGAAATCATGGTTTCCCACTGTGCTCCCGATCTCGGCTAGGAGACGCCTTGTGCTCGTGATACGTCCTGCTTCATCTATGTCTAAGCTTCTCGATGTGACGCTGGAGGCAAGGCCAAGTATAAGCGTTCTTTGGCTGTCTCTCTCACTAAGTGTTTTTTCCTTTCACGACACGTTGTCTTATCTATCCTCGATTACCCTCCTAGAACTCTCCTCGGTTTGCCCGACATCTTTTTAGTCATCCACATTGGCTGCGAGACTTCCTGTAGCATGCGACCCGTAATCTCCTCCACCTCACACAAGAAAACAAGGTATTTTGAGTTCGTCCACCCGCCTTGCTGATCCTAGAAGCATGTGAAATCACTTTTCAAAATCTCCACATATAGTCCACTCAAGGTCCTTGTATTTTAACTTCAACAAAATAAGTAGATGATATGAAAAGGTATAATGTTTCTTTCAAATAAACAGCAAGCTCTTTCGGCACAGTGCTCTGAGAGGCACTTATATGCCATTTAAATGAAAGGAAGTAAAACCCGCTTGTTAGATTAGTTATAGGAGACGACATTCAGTTAAATCAAAAACTTCATATCCTACTCGCGGGTTTGTACTCCACAGTTTTACAATATGAAGTATATGACACCTAAACAGACCCCCTAAACCAATACTAGATATCATTTGTGCAGTTTTTATAAAAGTCTAATATCTCTTCATATGAGGAGAAAAACTTGTACAATTGTAAGACAACAATCTGCATCTCTCTTTTCTATATAATAAATAAATTTTAAGGGAGACATATACCTAGAGAAAATGCAATGATCATACCTGTAGCACTGCTTGCTAAATAAATATGTCCCTTCAAAGCAATGAGTGCGCTCACATTTGGCTAACTCCTATAATTAATAACTAAATTCATTATGGACAATTGCCCCATTGGGAAGAATTAGAAAGAATTTGTAATAATTTTAAGCCACTTGGTAGATCTACAATCCTTCACAAGAATTTATTCTGGTTGGTGTAAACAATTGAGGTTCGTTGTCGTATAACCTACTTAAACTCTTCACCAGAATGCTCCCTTTCAGTTTTCAGTATCACTAAGATGTGCAAATATCATCTAACGAAACTTGTTGGCAGTTGGTGACAGGGAACATCAGGACCTATGAGCAACAGGACACATTATATATACTATATATTATATATATTATATTATATATATATATATAGTATATATATAGTTAATATATAATATATATATGCTATCGGTATATATATATATATATATGACAGGTTCTTGACCTTTTGGTGTTAAATTTGTGGGTAACCACTTTACTACCAAACATGTGTAAACCACAGCGTGTAAAAGCCAAGAGACAAACTAAAAGCTAAGAAACGTAACAGTAGCGTTTAACCTTTTGTAACATTTAGTGTGAAAACAAACTCTTTACTCATGATATGAATGCGAGGAAAATGGATTTATTTTTCGAATGTCAGCCACACCCCACTTAATATATACATGGAAATAGGACACAGATCGTTCACTAGAGAAAAACATATTTTTCCATGCAGTGACTCTGGTAAGCCTTTTTATGGCCTGAGTGTAATCGCCTATGATTGTGCTAATGAATGTATAAGTGTTGCGCGCAGTAGCACTAGATAGATAACAAGTGATCCGCGATTCAGATGTATCCAACTTGCTTAAGTGCAACGTGAATACCGAATACTTTTCTCTTTATATGGCTTGAGTACCCACTTGATCGTCCATGTATTAATGGGATGTGCTCGCCATGTATGTCCCAGTTGTGACTCTCGAAATAAGATTAAGAGCCTCACGTTACGAGAGATCAAATCCTACTAGCAAGAATAATAATGGAATATTATAGAAGATAGTCTCCTTGTGATCGTTCCCTTTGATAATGGCTAGAGATGATGCACCTACATACACTCCTGTCATACTTCGTCTCTCCCTCCTTCTTTCAATTATGCTTCATGCTCGTCTTCTCATCCTTCTGTAACTGTCTTCCATTGATATCTTGAACGTTCGTGTGTCGTTGCACTCTTTGCTTTCTCCTCTCTTTTTGATTCTCCATTGCTTGAGTTCCCCACTTCGATCGTCCCTTGCCTTATTGCTGCCTAGTTTCTCTTATACACGTTGATCATCTCCTTTCTTATTTATCCGGCTGTCATTCTGCTCGCACTTTTCTACTCTGTTCTCTCTACTTCTCTCTCTCATTCTGGCGTGCGTCTACGTTGGCCCATCTTATCTCCCTTGATTATAGCCGATGAGTCGCCCATCCTCTGTCGTCCTTTGGTGATCTTATTCGGCTGCTCTACGCTTCTGTCATCTTTGCTCGTCCCCTTTGTATTACATACATGTCCTTAGTTCTTCACCTGATCGGTTTCTCCTCTCTTGCATTTCAATGTCGTGAGCAATCTCCTGATCTCCTCCCTTTTCATATCGGGCTTGTGCAATTGCCCACTTGCATTGTCTCCTCCCTTGATTAAAGCTTGCGTGGCGCGTTCTAGCTGCCCACTTTGACCGTCTCCCTTTTGCATTTTGTCTCTTCCTCCTTTCTACCTCTTCGTTACCTCTCTCTCTACATCCTTGACTCCTCTTCCTCTTTTTATTTATCGGTCGAGTGCCACTTATTTCCATTGACCTTATCGATATTTAGTCATACTATTCGTGAAATCAATTTGTGGAAAAGATCCCTTTTTTAAAACATCTTGCGCTAACTATAGGAAGCGTTTTGTACTCACATACAGTGCTCATCTCTGTAACACCTCTCCCATAATCTCTATTCAACAATATGCTCAACTCTACTTTTCTTAATATCTCTAATCATAAATCATCACAATTCAACAAATCAATAATACAATAACTTACTATTACATACAATCAATATCATAATCAAATATCTATTAATAAGTTGTACTAAATAATTTTTGCTAAATATACGTTACATACTATCTATTACTCTAGCACTTAACTCTCATAACAGCTCAGAAACATACATAACAAATATCATACTCTTACACATACATCACGCTCTCTAACATTCTATACATCGTGCTAACGAACTCATAGCATCGTTAACGTAATCATTTTGCCTCACCATAATCGAACTCGCTTCTTCTCTACTGAGAATGCATCGTGTTCTTCATACAATCACATCTCTGCTGACATGTGCTATTCCATTCTTCTTTCTCTCGCTCTCAACTTCCTGGCTCTTCATTCTTTTTCATATCTCCTCCCTCTCCCATACACTCTTTCTCTTCTTTCTAACTATTTCTGGTTCTCTAGTGGCTCACTCACGCATCTTCATCATCTAATGCACCTCTTAGCTCCTTTCATCCTCTCACTAGTTCTAACATACGACTGCTCAATTCTCTTTTCTCTTACCTCTCTCTTCTATCTCGGTACTACGCGTGAGACATGCGCTCTCTCTACTCTCAAATCTCTACTGTCTCTCTATCAATAACATCGATAAGCTTCTTACATCTCATCATCTTCTTCCCGTCTCGTCTCTCCTACTCTCTTCTACTCTCCAATCAGTCTTCTCTTTGACTACATCCTGCATGATCGAATATCGTGATAGTATTCATTTAGTATGCAAATAAAAGGTTAGCTCAAAAGGGTGACTCTCACATTTCAAAAAGAATATCTGTTATATAATTCAAATAAAAAGCATCATTAGTGCATATAATTTATATTTTTAATACCATATTTGTATAAACTTTATATATAAGTAGCTGATTTTTATTTGTCATATTATATTAATGATGAAATTTAGTAGCCTTAACACAAAAGAGGTAAAAAAAGTATAATTACTGTTTTAATTTATTGCTATATACGTTGTCTGTTGCAGGATCGTAATTGGAACTTTAGAGTGTTGCCGTTGAGCGATTTGAATGTTTTATTTTTAACCCAGGTTCTAATAGGAACTTTAGTATAAATAAAATTTATAGACCATGGTATTGAAAACCTTTTTTTAATAAATAAGTAATAAATGGTAAATATTATATATCATCAATTTGAGCCTTACCTACAAAACTAACGATTCATATATTTGGGAAGATAGTATTTTTACAACTATACCGTGTAGGTACTATAGCGGTATATATATACGGATATATTGTGTTAAAATCGTCTATCCGTGGAAATCGGATTGCGAATAGCGGTTATAGTTATATAGTTTTTTTAGAGTTTTTGTTTAAATTTTTAGTATCAGGGGGTATTTACTAATATATATATATAATTCACGTTAGACTATATATATATCAATATATTAATTATTATATATTATATATATATATATATATATATATTATATATTAATTAATATATATAGTATTAATATATATTATTAATTATATATATATAATTAATATATTAATACTATATAATTATATAATTATATAATATATAATTAATATAATATAACTATAATATATACTATTAATATATATATATATATAGATATGAATATATTATTAATATATATATATAAATTACTATATATATACTTATATATATTATAAATATATATAGTATAATATAACCTATTATAATTATATTATTTTAAATATTTTTAATATTATTAATAATATATATATACTAGTATATATATTATATATATATAATAATATATATATTATACTATATATGATATATATATATATATATCTATAAATTAACACTGATCAATATATTCAATGCTATATATATAACTATATAGATATATATATATTTATATTTTAATTACTTTAATTACTATAATTATACTATATATATATATAATATACCCTATATATATATATAATATTACTTAATTTATATATAGTCTATATTATATAATTAATTATATATATATATATATTAATATAATATATGGTGAATATATTAATTATATTATATTATATTATTAATATATATATAGATTAATATAAATTAATATTAATTTAATATATAATATATATATATATATATCATATATATATTATTAATATATATATATTATATTAATTATAATATATATATTTATTAATATATATTAATATTATATAATTTATATATATTTATTATTAATATTATATTACTCATTCATTCTTAATTAATAGGCAAAATATATATATAATGGTTCATTAATCTATAAATGGATTTATTTTAGTAGTGATAAATTATAAGGAGGTTTATAAACTGCAATTTCTTTAGTTTCTTGAACAGGGTTTATGTATGGCTGTAAAAGTCTCTTGTAGCGCTAATATCCGAATAAAGCGCTTTTGTATTTCAATTACAGGATGGATCTATTATCAACTCTTTTGTTGCCAAGAAACCCTTGAATAACGTCTTAAAATATTTTCCACGCTGCTAGTTCCTTTTGATTTAACTTGCTATCAAATATATATGATCACATACTAATGTTCTAATTTAAGGCCCGATAAATTTTTGACATTGAGACCCACTGCTCAACGGAAGTTGCAAAGCAGTGTTTCTGACTCTCTTTTATTCTGTTACACGAATAAATAAAGCATCTACTACTACCAGGTGAATAGTGTATTTCTTCACTAGCATGTTATCTTTATGTGTTGGACAAGTACATTGGCTTAATTAGATTTCACCTTGACCGAATTCTAGTGCATGTATTATGATATAGATCTGGCATGAATAACCATACGCGCATTAACAACAATATTATACCTCGTGACCAAACTAAAACCTAGATATGTGAGTATTCTTATCATAATATATTTAGATATTTCTCACAAGACTTTATCTTTCATCTTTTGATTATTCTCTTCGAATGAATAATTAGAGATACATATCCTTTCACAACACATGCATTTAAATTACTAGAAACACTCGCTGCTTAGAAGTCGCCAAAGAGACATATGCTTCATGAGTATACTTCAGAGACAGGATTCGATACTATCCGTGCTTAATATACGTCAAAGATGGTTTTAATCTCCGTGTGTGTGCATGCTCTCCTGTAGAAACCTCTTTGCTTTGAAATATGTTTCAGATGATAACATATTTCCTTGCCTTATGTAGCCCATAGCATATAGAGTTCTCGCTCTTTATCGCCGGAATCCTAAATTAATTCTCACTCCTCACGTGATGTTTAAAACTACGTCTGGCCGCGAAGGTGCAAAGATATATTTTCTCTTGCTCCTATCTAGGATTTAAAAGTTTGCTCTACATCTGCTTCGACCTCCGCAAGAGTTATGAAATATCATTACACTGAATCTCCCCAGATGAGTGTTTCTTCATCCTTGAAAGTCCCTTACTCTTAATATATATATATATAACTATTAGGTTCTCTAGCATTATATATATATATATAATACCATAATAAGCATAAGTATATTAATAAGTTATTATTACAATAAGTTACTAACTTAATGTGGTATTAATAGAGCGATATATATAAGGGTAGTGTAACTATAGCTACCAGTAAGTTAGTATTGTCACAGGTGGGAATGGTTATATATGATAAACCATAGGTAATCTCGTAATTTAGAGTATTTAAGCCTTTTCTCAAGCAGTGAAGTGTTTAGCTACAGATACCTCCATTACATATAGTAACGTAATATAATAAGAACTTGATAGGTAATAAATGCTAGATATTATAGTGTTTGAGAATATTTTGGCAAGAGGACAGTAAAATTTTATTAATTAATCAATTCGTATAAGACGGTCAAACTCATTCTTATATGTTACATGTAAAAATACTCTCATATAGGAACTTACTTCAGATTCCATGCATTGAATGTGATAATAATTAGCCACTCTAATATAATACTTTGACTATAGTTACTATACTAGAGTAAAGGTGAAGAGTAGTGTATTTATACCCTACATTCCGCTTAATAAACGCTATGTTTACTTCATATATATAATTTAATGTACACTATGATAACTATATAAAGATGTGCACACCACGTTTCGTACGATAAATATTCATAAGGATGGTTACACTATATCCTGCTACTTGCCGAGCAAACAATTAATTGGTTTGAATCGAGATTTTTGTGGAAAAAGTTGGAATACAAGATGATCTCGCTTTATACAAAGAAAAAAAAAGTTGACGTTCGCTTACCTTATATGTTTTATAACCATATCATCTGAAGCTATCATTTTTGACATTATCTTAAAAGCAGTAAGATCAGTAAAACAAATAGAGGTTTACCTAACACCTAAAGGGAATAGTTAATGCCGTTGTTAACTCGCTTTACTGCTTAACTTCTAGCTTTACTGCTTTGACTAATTATTGCATGCTTGACTCACGTGATTTCCTGCTTTACTCACTGCTATACTGTTACATTAAACATACTAAGTCAGTAAATGAGTAAATCAATATGAGGTTGTTACCGTAACACGCTAGGGGATTGTATGCTTTTTTGTTTGGACTGTTTTACTTGCTTTAAGACTCATTTTTACTGCTTTTTAACCATTTTTTCAGCCATTTCTAAGCACTGTTTACTTTTTAACTAATAAAGATTTAACTGTGTTTAATAGAAATCAAATACTTATTAAAATTTCCTTGTTATTTGTTTTAATACTTTTAATTTATATATTTATTTATATTATTTATTATTATTTTATTTGTTTATCGATTTTATTTCTTATAATTAAATTATGTAAATGGGCATAGCTGATGTTTATTATTATTTAGAGACACACATTCACTATTTGCTATTCACTACATTTACCCATAGTACACTACATTTACACTTATACACATTGCGCGCACACCACACAACACACACGAAGCATCACTAACACTTACATTACGCCATAGACACACCTTAAATTTACACCACTACAGACAGTCACATTTGACAACAGATTTACTTAACCTCACACAGATTTACCTTACACACTCAGATTTACCTACACTCACACAGTTCCCAGTTTCACTACACAGGAACAGATTTACTTCGTACAACACTACCACACACACACACACCCAACACACACACACACACACACACACACTGCCTCCTTGATACACACAGGCACACTCACTTACACATATAATATAGATTTAATTAAAACATTTTAGTTTTAATTAACTACGTACAATTATTATACTATCCAAATATCACTAAAATTATCTCAAGTTTCTAAACTACTCTATAATAATTCAATCATTACCTTTGAAAAAGAATTTATAATTATTAAATTGGCTAATACTTTTTGTTTATAAATTTTAAACTATCAACGTTTAAATAACTTTTACCTAAAATTTTATGAAAATTTATTAAAAACATATGATATTTACGTACCTTAAGGCAGATAAAATAGTAATCGAGTAGTCACCCCTAGCTACGCGCTCTACTCATTCCAAGCTATGCCACGTTTGATCTATTGACTTACGCTTTACATCATCTTTAGCGCTGTAATAAGTATAAAAAAGAACAAAAAAGTTCTTCTTCATGCTAACATAACATGTATTGTATTAAAATCATCCTAAGTATTCTTATTTTAAAAAAACAATTATCACATACATTATATTATTCACTCGAATTTGTTACTAAAAATATTTCCGGATTGTAAGTTATTCGTTTTCTTTTATTAAGATCACATCCCATGTCCGATGTGACAATCCAACCGAGAAAACACAACAACCCGCACTCCTACAGATACGAAACTGACCTGTTCTCTGTAAATGTGGTTGTAGATAATCCTTTTTGTATCCGGGGCGATTTAGAAGCCTAATCCCAGGTCAAAAAATATTTCAAACTGACCTTTTCTGTAAAATGTTGTGCAATAACTTACGTTTAGGGCCTGATAATTGTGAGGCCCAAATTTAGGATAAGGCCTCTTTTTTCGACGTCTAGATTAACATCCTAAACGAGGTCCAAAAAGGTACATTCCAGTAATAAGACCAAGCAATCAATGTTATTATTATTTTATTAAATAGTTTTCATGATTTTTAAAAATCTACATCAGCAGCTCGAGGGACAATCATGTAAGAAGGAAATGTTTCCTGCGTGATTGGTCGAGCACTTTCGCGCTAGTCATAAACTTAAACCACTAGGGCTCACATTGAGCCCGCACGCTCGCAAAGTCAGCCAACCCCGCTACGCCGCTGGTGCTCCCCGCCGCGTCCCACCCCTCGCCGCGTGCGCCCGCAGGCGCAATATTTCCTCGCGTATGAAAAATATAGGCCCCGCAGCGCAAATATTCCGCGTTCCCGCCCGCCTGAACCGGTTGGTTCAATCCCGCACCCGAACTAAAAGGCTACTCTTCATAGCCGAACGTGAATGTTGCACGTATGTAACCGGAAGGTAACCCGTTCCGGTCCCTTTAAGTACTAATTACGAGAACCCCCATCGCCTATCGGTAAGTGAACCTCCTCTTGTATGTAAGGTTCAGACCTTCATCATACAATAGCACATCCTCGAATACATCGCGCTAATTAGCAACTGCGCTATGAAGACATCTACAGTTTTTGTATCTTATTACCTTAACATTACACATTCACTGACTTTAACAGTACATGTATGTTTAAATTAATAAATGCAACTCCAAATACACGGTAATGAAAAAATAACAAATGAAAATATTTATTTTTAGTAAAATATACATAATAATTATAGAAACAAATAGAGCGGTACAAAGAGATGAGTCATCAAAGAAGTGAACCACCAATAGCTGATGTACCAAAGCTAAGTTATAAAAGTTAAGGAATCAAAGCTGAGGCATACAAAAAAAGCTGAGCATCAAAGTTGAAGCATGGCAAACTGGGCCATCAAGAGATTGTTTTTTTTTTTTTTTTTTTTAAGCTCAAAATTTGACATCAAATGTTAGGCATCAATAAAGCTGAGGCATCAAATCGAGGCATCAAAAATCAGGTGGGTGGGTGCGTGAGTGGTAAGTGTGGTATGGTGTGTGTTGTGTGTGTGTTGTGTGTGTGTGTATAGATTTGTGAAGAATCAATAATAACAATAGGCAGAAGTAAATAACACTAAGTTAATTAATAAAACAATGTTTTAATAAAGTATACGTTATATGTGTCTCAATATCTGGCGTGGTGTGTGTGTGTGTTGTGGTGTGTGGTCGATGTGTGCGTGTGTGGGTGATGTTTGAGTTCTAATAATAGAAGCGTCCGTGTGGGCGCACACGCGCGGGCGGAACGATCCGGAAAATATTGCGGCCTGCGGGCGCACGCGCGGGCGGGAACGCGAAATGATTGCGCCTGCGCGCCACGCGGCTGGCGGGGACCGGCGGGACGCACCCAGCGGGTGCGGTTTGCTGACTTTGCGGTGGGCCTCATGTGAGGCCGGTGGTTAGACTTATTGTAACAGGGGAAAACCTCTCCGACCAATCACAATAATGAAAAATTTCCGTTCTTACATGCTAAGAGGACTTACCGAGTCCAGGCATGTTATCAGTTTGAAATATACTTAGTAAAAAGATATCATAACAATGATGTCTTGGTCTTACTGAATGACCTGTTGACCTGTATTAGTATAAATTTAGGACCGTCGACAAAAAGCTTATTCCTAAATTTCAAGGCCAAACTTTAGCGCCTAACTGTAGTGATTGACCACGACTTTACCCGAATAACAGGTCAGTTTGAAATATATTTGACCTGGAATTAGGCTTCAATCGCCCCGGGATACAAATACGCTGACGCAGCAAAATTTTACAGCAGAGAGGCAGTTCGTAGTTCTCGTTTAAGAGTATGCCGGGTTGTTTCGTTTTATTCACAGCGAACTAGTTAGAGAGCGATAATAGAAAATATATCGATATCGCAAAAAGAACCGAATTATTAATAAAAAACTTGAAATATTTAGTTAACATCGAGTGAATTATTATCTTTGCTAAAGGAATAATTTGTTAATTTTTAAATAAGAACTAGTAAGATTGTTTTAATAAATACATGTTACTGCTTACGTCAAAGAGAAGAAACTTCATTTGGTTCCTTTTTAATACTTATTACATGGTAAAGATGTGTAGTATAAGCAAGTCAATGTCATCAGATCAATTAACGTGGCAATAGCTTGGTGAGAGGTGCTAGGGGCTCGACCTTACTGAGTTATCTGAGTTTATTGCTTAAGAGGGTACGTAACAATCTATTGTTTTAATAAAAATCTCTAAAAACAATTTTAACTATTTACTTTTAAAATCAGATAGTAAATTAAGAAACAAAACGTATTAAGGAACTATAATAAATTCTTTGTTCAAGAGGTAATTGTTGATTAATATAGCAAATTTTAAAGAAACCGAAATATTTTAGCTTATATTTGAATCGATTCAAAATAAATTGTACCTCTTTATTACACATTAAAACGTTGAAAATCATTAATTTCATTATAGAAGTTTGTGAGGTCGTGTGTGTGGCGTTCATGGTGTGGTGTGGTGTGTTGTGGTGTGTTGTGTTGCGTGTTTAAGTAAATCGGTGTGTAATAACATCTGAGTGGTGTGTAGTAAATCTGCTGTGGTGTTTAAGTAAATCTGTTGTGAAGAGTGTAAGTAAATCTGTGTGTGACTGTTTGTGAGTAAACTTTAAGTGTCTATCGGGAGTAAATCTAAAGTATCCCATATGGAATGCGTTTTTGTGTGTTGTGTGCGGCCGGCATGGTATACAGCTGTAAATGTACAGTTCTATGGGTAAATAGTGACATATGAATGGTTCTACAATAATAATAACAATAGGCATGAAGTAAATAACACTAATATAGATATATAAAGAATGAAATAATTTAAAATAATAAAATAATCAAAAATAATAAAAAGACAAGAATGGTTCATTTTATATAAAATATTGAAACCAAAATAGCTTCAATTAAAATTTGAATAGCAAGAAAAATATAAATTTGTTACTTGAGTGTTACAGAAGTTAAAGCAGTAAATACATGAGTAAAGGGCAGGTTAAACATATTAAGCAGTATGAAATGTAACAGTAATAACAAAAGCAGTACACATCCTACGGTGGTTGTATGTAAGTATACTCTATGATTAACCTGATTTACTGCTTTTAAGGTATTAATGTTAATATGTGAGTTACAAGCAAGTAAAAACATATACAGTTAAAGCATAAAACATAGTAAAAGCATCAAAAGCAGAAAGTTAATATGCATGAAAAGTAAAACAAAAGCATACTAATCGCTTAGGTGTTAGGTAACACCGTTTTACATCTTTACTGATTTACTGCTTAAGTATCGTAATGTGTTAAAAAATGGGAAGTTAAAAGTATTCGAAATCAATAAGAAGCAAGTAAATAACATAGTTTCCAGTAGAACATGAGTTAAAGCAGTAAAACATAAACAACACAAGTTCTAATCCCGCCCGGAGTGTTAGGTAACACCTTCTATTGATTTACTGATTTTCTGCTTTAAAGTATGTAAAGATACTGTTTTTAATAAAAGTTCGTACAATTTGTAACGTAAAAGTCTTACACTGCCAATTTTAAAGGAATTATATAACTTAAAAATACTAAAGTCAAATATAAAAATGGTCTTAATGAGTTCCAGTTTTTAGGGTTTCGCCGAAAATGGTTTTTTAATACAAAATGGGTTTAAACGTGCTAAATGAATTAGGAATGGGCTAAAATGACCCATCGATGAACGCATAAGGGTGTGGTCGTGTGTTTACTACGTTAGTGATAGTGCAAATGTAAGTGAAAGTGTTCTATTGGTGATGGTAAGTGTCATAGTGAAATGTGTGTATGATTATGTTTTTAAAAAAAAAGAGTGGTGTACTTGTGTGTTGTGTGTGGTGTGTGTGTGTTTGTGGTACCTGCTTGGTAGGTAAGTGTACCATGTAAGTGCGTTGGGGAAAAGCAATGTCCATAGTGAATGTGTTATAAGGGGCAAATAGTGAATGTGTGTAATAATGACAATGTGCTGTAATAATTTGTCATAGGAGTTGTGTGTGTTGTGTGTGTGTGTTGTGTAATTAAAGGGAGAGTTATTGGACGACCTGTGCAGTGTGGTGTGTGGTGGTGTCATGGTGTGTGTGTTAGTGTGGGTGTGTGTGTGGCGTGTTGTGCGGGTGTCCACGGAATGGATAATCAGTTAGGAATAGATTCCTATTACAGGTCAGATACCTACATGGCCTCATGTTAGCACAGATATCTACCAAAGGCTAGGCATCATTTACCTGGATGAGCTCAAGGCGGGGGTGGAGGCTAGGTGCAGGTGTACGGATAGGTGTAGGGCAGGTGTATTGTATCGCTAGCAGGTTAGGTTAGTTAGGCTTAGTTAGGTATTAGTGTAGGTTAGGGTTAGGTATACGGTTAGGTTAAGGTTATTTGTAGGTATATGGGTCAGTTTAGGTGCAGGTAGGGCTAGGTGTACGGCTGGTATGTAGGGGTATCCGGCAAAGATCCAGGCCGAAATATCAGGTCTAAGACAAGGTTAATATATAATATAATAATAGTATATATATGATATATAATATATATATATATATATATATTATAATATATATATATATATATTATATA
>JABUQX010125806.1:0-33931 GCA_015478945.1 Trachelipus rathkii
CTGCATTTATATATATATATATATATATATATATATATATATATATATATATATATATATATATATATATATATATATATATATATATATATATGATCTAACGCATGTCGAGTGGAAGAAACGCAGTGGAAACAGAAGGGAAGAGAGTGGATGGTGGATAGTTCTTAGTGGATGGAGAAGAAATGGAAATGGAATAATGAAAAGAGTGGAGCCATCTATGTTGGGAGATGAATTATTAAATACAGAAAATAAAATTATAATGAAGAAATTAAAATAATGGATTGTAGAAGGTGAAGCTGCGTTTTCCAAGACAATCGTTGAGTCTCATAAAGAAAATTTTTCAAATTCTCTTCCACTGGTGGCAAGGGTCCGGAAGCCCCCTTCTATCACATTAACCTTTTCGTGAATGGTGGTGATATAGCGTATACCATATTAATAATAATAGTGATAGTGGTGATAATGATAATAATGTTAATAATAAGTGAATAGTGGTGAATAATTTAAAATACAGTGAATATAGTGTATAGCTTAATAATATTAATTTATTAAGTGAATAGTTGTGAATAATTTAATATTAAAATATAGTAAATAGTAGAGATTATTAGTGAAATATAATGTATTTTGTTAAATATAGTGTTTAGCATAATAGTAATAATGATAATGATAGTAATAATTGTATATGTAAATATATTTATATGTATTTTTATGTGTATTTATGGGAACTTGTCCTTTAAAAGGATGTTAACCGATATATATCGAACGAACGATGTAATCGCCAAGCAAAGTGAGGGTCCCAGGTTCGCAACTGGTCGGGTGGGAGAATGAGCAATTCTTTCCTTTGTTTTGCTTCTCGCCCTGCTCGGATCAAAGACCGAAAGCACCCCCTCCTAGATTTGGGGCTCTGCGCGTGAGCGGTGTTGTTTATCTGTGTAATATATATATATATATATATATATATATATATATATATATATATATATATATATATATATATATATATATATATATATGTGTGTATATATATATATATATATATATATATATATATATATATATATATATATATATATATATATATATATATATATATTTATATATATAGGGATAACCGAATATCTCGTAAGTATTCGTATTCGCCTATTCGCCAAAATACCGGAATATTATTCGGCTTTTTGTCGAACTATTCGGGCCGAATATTGAGCTTTATAAACAATAAATTACGTCAACATAAGGGAAAGTTATTTCAATTTAAAATTGAAATTTTAGAAACTTATTTTCGAAAAAAAAAATAAAATATAGCCAATTTTAGCCAATATGACGGTAAAATTTTATCATTTGTCAGATCCCTATAAGGCCTTTTGACATTTTTTTCAATATTCTAAAAATAGAATTCATTTAGTGATACGATACCGGACCAAAACATGCAGCTTGGTATAAGGGAGAGTGTCTTGCTATCAATTTCATGTTTTATCCACATGTTGCAAGCATTCACGATTCAATATTATGCCAGAAGTCTGTTAAAGATATTTTATTTTCTTGCAGAAGCATATCCTCTCATTTTCAATTATTCAGCAACGGCATGCAAAGCCAAACCTCATGATGCAGCTGAATGTCAAATAGCATAAATTAATTCAAGACGTTTCTACACACTGGAACAGAACTTATGATATGCTTAAAAGATTGTTTGAACAAAAAGTTCCCCTATCCATATATATATATATATATAGTGAGAAAGAGTATATATATATATATATATATATATATATATATATATATATATATATATATATATATATATATATATATATATATATATGAATGTAATCAGAAATAAAAGTGACTGATTTAGTGTGGGAAAAAAAAAAATTATCGATGCATTTGAGCGATGGATATCATTTAAAATAAGTATTAAACGTGGAAGTAATAGTTGCCTATGATCCTTCATTTTAGTAATCACCAAGAATAAGGTACTAAAGTAAAGTTTGTGGAATAATTACATCTGTTAAAGAGTTTAAGAAATCAGTAGAAAAAAGACTTTCTGTTTCTATGTGATAAATCTTTGTGTGTAGCTACTTTTTTAATTTGCGATTCAAGCTAATTTTTCATCATGAATCAGATGAATCAGTAAAAAATATGGTCGTAGAGGCATGGAAAGAAATGCACGAAAATTTAGCTCCTGACTCTTCTGCTAACGATGATTCACGTAGTGGGGAAAGTGAAGTTTGAAGGTTCCATTTTCTTACTTTTAATGGATTGTTTTAAAGGAATTGTGGCATCAAAATCGTCATACAGAAATGAAAGTGAGAGTGAAAAAAAAAGTCCCATTCTTCTGACGATGTGATTATTGTACATAAAAGTAAAAGGCTACATACGGAATTACATCAGAAATAAACATATATAAGTTTACCTACTTTGACCAGTGAAGAAAATGATATTCCCTTCAATTGTTGGAAAAACAATGGAAATAGTTTTATGAATTTGAAAACTAGCAATAAAATACCTTTCAGCTCCAACCGTCATCAGTCGAAAGTGAAAAGAATATTTAGAACATGAGGAAATATTTATGAAGCCAAAAGAAATATATCCCCTAAAAATGGAGAACTGCTAATGTTCTTTCATTTTAACCTTAGAGCTTATTCAAATGAAGTTTAGTTTAATATCTTAACTACGAAACTTTTCAATTTTCATTTAATTATTTTTAATATGTGAATGGTTTGCTATAGGTAAGAAATAGTTATTTACTTTTTGTTTCATTACTTTGTATATAACACTGGTAAACATGAAATTTCTTGGACGGGTTTCGCAATTGATTATTGATGTGCTGATTCCAAAAATGTAATCGGTTTTTGCATATCACATCGCATTTGTGAGATATTGTGTGTAACACAGATTTGTAAAATTTTATGATTTTTACCTTTTTCAAGAGGGTCTATCATAATTATTGGGATATATATATATATATATATATATATATATATATATATATATGATATATACCATATATATATATATATATATATATATATATATATATATATATATATATATATATATATATATATATATATATATATATATATTGGATATATGAAAGGAGAGAAACAAATCGCAATGATATGATACATGTCTTTGATAGATATATGTTAAACATATAATACAACTATGAATAAAGAGTAATATGGGACAACAATGAATGTAATAGAAGGAATGTGTTTAGTTAATGTAAACATACCTACGATGGTAGTAACTTTCTCTTCGTAGACGATCTACTGTGCATAGCGCCTGGAATATCCCTCATCAAGCTCCAACAATAGTCGGCCATCATATTGATATCCCACTTGCCCTGGTAACGTCCTTCCATGAACTTTAGATCTTGATGGAAGCGCTCACCCTGCTCATCACTAACATCGCTTATAAGTTATCCGGAAATTTTCTTAGGTGAGAATGCAAGTAGTGCAACTTTATACTTATCTCTACATCCATGAGAATGAAAACTGTCTAGCAGTTCCTGCACAATGTTAGTGGTTCTGCTTTCCTGTTCCCCAGAAAATTTTGTGCTACATCTGAAAAAAGCATTCCACGCTCTTGCCTCTAACTCATTGTAGCAAAGGCAGCATCACTGAGGAGTGTCCGTATTTGTGGGCCATCAAATATCAAAGCT
This sequence comes from Trachelipus rathkii, assembly GCA_015478945.1. Lineage (NCBI taxonomy): Eukaryota > Metazoa > Arthropoda > Malacostraca > Isopoda > Trachelipodidae > Trachelipus > Trachelipus rathkii. Next base: position 3,662 of record JABUQX010125806.1, read on the forward strand.
TTTTCTTCTCGTCACCCAGACCAGGAAACGTTGAGCATATATGCAGCATTCACCATCATGGTCCAGGCCTTCACAAATGTTTCATCAAACCAAGTTTTATGTAGTGGAGGTAAGATGATGTTTTCTCTCTCTACAAGTGGTTCACGTGTACGATGTTCCTGTCACCTGACGTCAAGGTTTCCCTCGGTGGCCATTCTCTTTGGTCCAGTGATCCTTTGCAGCCCGGCTGTCCCAATAGCACAGGAAGCAGGGATATTTGGGTGAAACCTGCTTGTTGACCGAGCAAAATGTTTACTTTACCATTTCCTGTCACCATATTTACCATCCATGTACCTGATATTGTAGCCTCTCCAAACTGTCTTGATTTTTTTTTGCATACTCCTTCTCTCTATCCGTACTGAGTACCTTTACTGGAAACTGAAGATACTTGTTGCTGTTGTGTAAATAAATACTTCACACTTTTAAAACTTCGTTTCCTTGGAAGTGTCAATAAACAGTCGCCACTCACCTGCATCGTATGCTGGGAGTCCCATAGCGGAGTAGTAGGCCTGCAACTTCTCTGCAAGCACTGCAATACACAAGGTTACCATCTGACTGGAAGAGCTCCGCAGCTCTTGCTTCTTTGTTACGATAAAATGTTACTCTTTTGCCATGGTCCAATAGTCATTTTTCATGCAACCTCGGGGCCAACAGCTCAGGACAACTCGCAAATGTACAACTCCCTTGGCTGGCTAAGATCGTTCAGTCTACCCTAAGTGAAATCAAAGACGGGACCCCATCCGGACTGCATTTTGTGATGGATGATAGACATCATTCAGGTCATTGGCATCCATACATGTAGACGTACTAAAGTTACCACTTGCTTCCCGAATATCGACCGCAGTAAACTTGCTGCTACTGTAGATATATGCGGAAAGTAACGTCTATACAGCCTACGAAGCATATGAATTTTGTCATTCCTAGTGAATATGCAAAAATAGGGATCCACGATTGCACGAAAACGGGATGTGATATAAAGCAAATCCGGAAATATGGAATCAAAGCACCTCCTAATTACTATATATATCTGCTACAAAGTCCATCCAAGTAAGAAAATTTCACCTTTTTTTGTTGACCACAGTTTCTTTATTTTCCTAAATGGATGACCTAACTTTGAATAACTATCTCGGCCGAATAGCCATGGATTATTCGGGCCGAATATTCGGTATCTCGGCTTTTTCACTATTCACACCATCTCATTATATATATATATATATATATATATATATATATATATATATATATATATATATATATATATATATATATATATATATATATATATATATATATATATATATATATATATATATATATATATACATTATATATATTAATAGACTGCCGGATATCCACCAGATACTGTATCCAGTTTATCAGCCAGATATCCAGTATCTGGCTATCCGGTAATTTTACTATCTGGCCCATCCCTAATGTTCGCACCTATATATCGGTCTATATATATATAGGTGTATTTGTATATCTATATATATATATATATATATATATATATATATATATATATATATAGAGAGAGAGAGAGAGAGAGAGAGAGAGAGAGAGAGTTGTTGACATTTTTTAATAAATTTTTTTAGTAAAAATAGATAAGCTTCTGCAATTTAGATTTTTTTATAAAATCATATTATAGACTCACTTAAAAAACGATAATGAAGAATAAAACCCCAAACGTGGCAGTCTCTTTAGGAAAAAAAAGTTACAGCCTCAAATTTCAAAAGTAGATTTGCATAAATTAGTTTGAAAAGAATTTGCCATGATGAAGCTTATCTTTTTTTCTTTTACAGGATTACTAATTATTTAAAATATATTTCTACTAAAATAAATATTAAAACTGACATCAATCATGAAATTATAATAAAGGAGGAAGAATTGGACCCAATAGACCAAGATAATTGTTTTTATCAGAAAGATTCTCAGGTTATATATATATATATTCTGTATATATATATATATATATATATATGTATATATATATATATATATATATATATATATATATATATATATATATATATATATATATATATATATATATAGAAAGAGAAAGAGAGACAGAGGAGAGAGAGAGAGAGAGAGAGAGAGAAGGAGAGAGAGTGGTATGGTTTAAAATATTTTAAGGTATATATTATTACATATATATATATTATTATTATTTACTTTATTTTCTTATTTTATATTTAAAAAAAAATGACAACTCGAAAGGAAAGCTTACTCCCCTATCATCCTCTGATTCTGTTTATTGAGAGCCCATCACAGTCAAATAAAATCCACACTAGGCTTCATAAGACTTTGACAGCCTCTCACTGGTATCTCATTAATGTAGAGTTCTTCCATCGGGTACTTTTCAAAGGTGTTATGATACTGGTATCGGGTACAAAAGTATCGCCCTATACATGTACCGGGTGGTACTGCCCATCTCTGACCATGCAGAAGCAGTCATCATAATGATTCGTTGACTCCTCTATATTCTTGGGAATAGCCAAAGGCATTGCTTTTCTTGTTCCTCTTAGCCATCCTTCTAGGTTTTTTTTTTACAACTTCCACATATAATTAGGGACCCAATGCTTCTTATTTTATTAACCAATAAGCATACCAAAGTAGAGCCTGTACGCTTATCCAATACTTGGTTCCCTTCACAATTTTGGTGGAAATGTGCTTAGAACTAGCATAATATCCACACACATAACAAAATGAATCTGCCAACGTTTTACACTGTCTACTTGCAATTTTACAAATGTTTATTATATTATTACTAATATTCTGAAAATTATAAAAGATATTTAAGTTTGGTACCTTACCTTCAATTATATCATTGCACTAGAATGTAGTTAAACAATGGTATATATATATATATATATATATATATATATATATATATATATATATATATATATATATATATATATATATATATATATATATATATATATATATATATATATATATATATATATATATATATATAGTTCTTAAGCATGCAATCCCCACAAAACATTAATGGCAACTGACTTTTACCTCATCGCGATGCCGGTAACGACCCTACAAAATGAGAAGATGCCAATAATTATTTTATGCCGTCGTAACATAAAAACGGTCGATGGTAGAGAAAAACTAAAAACATATTTGGAATCTGCATAAAAAACTGTATAAAAAAAAAAAACTAAAAAAATCAGAAGAAACAAAAAAATTTTTTTTTTTTGTTACATTGTGTAATAAACTTAATTTCGATATATAAAAGGTTCTAATGAGGAATTTCTTAAGCTAGCTGAAACCCCACAAGAATGGCATCTCCGACGGTGAACCACTTCTAGAATGCATGGTGATGATGGTGGCTTTTCAGCAAATAAACCTTCTGAAGATGAAGAGGATTTGGATATGTTAGACTTTGATAAGTTCATGGCCGAAATTGCATTGACATCTCATTCACCTTCAAAGAAATCACACCAAGGAACCTCATCGAAAAAACTGAAGAGACAGTCATCAAGGAGCAAAGATAATTCAAATTTGCAATCTGTGAAAGAGGAGATGAAGCTCTACGAAAACATGGAGATGCTGCCTACAGAAGAGAATCTTTTCATGTGGTGGCATGAAAATGGGCCAAGGTTTCCATTATTATCAGTGCTTGCAAGCAAATATTTATCAGTCCCTCCCTCATCAGTCAAGAGCGAGCGTATTTTTAGTGTAGGGAATGTAAACACCCCAAAAAGGAACAGGCTCTCGCCAGATACTAGTGAAAGCTTAATGTTTTTGCATCACAATTTGAGAATTTTTGAATTTGTGTATTGAATGATATCTATCTTTTTCTTAAAGGAGTATTTTATTATTATGTCATGTTTGAATAATAGCGTTTTTTTAATTTTTATTTTTTCTTTTCTGCTGATTAATTGAGGTCTCTTATTTCATTATTTTTATTCTTTATATTCTAGCTAGTTAAAGAATCTTCTTGTAAATTGTAATAATGTTAAAACATAAGAAGCTAGTAGCTAAGCTTTGTTAATACTTACTGGAAATTCTAAATGAAATATTTTTTGAATAAACACAAACATAAAAAAGTTAGTAATATTATATTTGCATTTATTATTCCTTCAAGATACTATTTTAATTTATAAAATAAATATATATACTTGGGCACAACTAAATCTGAAATAAAAGACAAAGTATTGATAAAATAAGAGAATGCAATCCTGAGCTGGCTCCAGCAGGCACATTAAATGTTCCCATGTTAACACTGGAGCATTTATTACACACCAAAGCATCGGCATCGGCAACCTAAAAAACAGAGCATCGGCATCGGCCCTTCTGAAGATCCCCACATACATACATACATATACATATATATACATATATTTATACACAAATTTATTCAAACATTTTTAAAAACATTTTTCTCTTTCTTCTTTTCTTTTTTTTCTTTCTTTCTTTCATCCTTATGTTTGTTTTTTCCTAAACTTGAGGTATGATACAAGCATCTGAAAACAGGCAAGCAGGAGAACATGACAAAAGCTCCAGGGCAAAGAAAGCCCAGCCCACCGCCCCCTCTGTACCCACATTAATTCAGTGAGAACTCGTCACAGACAGAAACTCCACCCTAGAGCTTCATATGGACCGCGACGGACCTCACTTGTAATCGTCAATGGTGAAACCATCCCTGCCCAGGTGGCTACAACCATGCCCCCATACAAAACCCCGCCATTCTCTCCTATCATGCACCTTTATTCTCGCCTCTGCCAAACTCACATTTCTCCTTCAGACATTCGTTCACCGACACAATCCACCACTTTTTCTTCGTCTCCCAGCCGGTTTGTTCCCAACACACTCACCACTATACATCCGCTTTTCTTAACCAACTGACTATCATTCATCCTTTCCATGACCAAACCATCTCAACTACTTTTCATTTATTCTCTCATTTACCCCTTTCTTCGCACCACATAACTCCCCTCTAATAATGCCTATTCCTCATTTTATCAATTCTTTCCTCACACCTAGTATGCCCCTAAGATTGTCCATCTGAACACATTGAACTTAGATCTATACTTCTTATTCCAGACCATAGTCTCACTACTATACAATAACACAGGTAACATCAGGCAAGACCCTAGCGCACTCAAGACTTTATATATATATATATATATATATATATATATATATATATATATATATATATATATATATATATATATATATATATATATATATATATATATATATATATATATATATATATATTTATATATATATATACTATATATATATATATATATATATATTTTGAGAATTAACACTGCATCCCCAGGCTATTCAACAGCGAAAGGGGAAGATCATACCTATAACCGTCTTTTCACACTTGCAGAGTATCAAACTGCACTGGAACGATTAGCAAACACGGTGCCATTGACCCAGACATTTCTTCTTACATAATGCTCCATCATATTCACCCTTCTGCATCATCGTTTTTGCTGGATCTGTATAACAGAATCTTGATTGAATCCTCTTTTCCATTTTTTTGGACTTCAGCTCTTGTAATCCCTATTCCCAAACCAGGGAAAGATTCGAAGGTGATGGACAATCAAAGCCCAATTTTGCGGACCTGTGATACTTGTAAATTAATGGAGAAAATGGTTTCAGGCTGCCTTCTCCCTCTTCTGGAGATTTGCCAGGCTTTTTCAAACTTCAGTTTGGTTTCCACGAAAATCATTCATCTGCGGATCCCTTGTTAAAATTGGATCATGACATCTGAGAAGCCCTCTCACTGGCGGGATGGTACTTGGTGTCTTTTTGACCTTGAAAAAGCTTATGACACAACTTGGAGAACTGGGGTTCTCCTTAAACTCCACTCGCTCACCTTCTGAATACAATTCTCTTTTTATTAATGCCTTCTGACAAATAGATCCATCCAGGTTCGGTGCTCTTCTGTTCTATCACGCCACTTTACTCTGGATGAAGGTGTTCCGCAGGGCAGTGTTCTAAGTGTATTCCACGTAGATGCGACGGGCCCCATGTCCATTACTTCTTCCCTCACCATAACACATCACCATATCTGTGAGTTCAGCGTAGCTGTACCTCATGTTTATAGCAACACGCACTGCACTATAACGATACAACGGGCACAGTGTAACTGCTACCCACGCATATAGGACCTCTACACATCACATACACATGTCAGTCTGCACACGTCTTCCGGTGAACATACCGGGGTTGGCAAAATTTTTTTTTAACCGTGTTGTTTCTAATTCTACATGTAACTCTATCTACCCTTTAAATTTAGGTAAGTCTTGAAACACACACACAATAATAATAATATCAATAATAATAAACATTTATATATATATATATATATATATATATATATATATATATATATATATATATATATATATATATATATATATATATATATATATATATATAGGGTATATATATATATATATATATATATATATATATATATATATATATATATATATATATATATATATATATATATATATATATATATATATATAGGGAGACAGTAAGAAAAAGTGGATTGAGTCAGTAAAGGAATATTCTTGAGAGAAATGTGAGTTTGGGCGGAGGCGAGAATAAAGGTGCATGATAGGAGAGAATGGCGGGGTTTTGTAGGAGGGGCATGGTTGTGGCTCACCTGGCCCAAGGGATGAACCTACATTGACGAGATACACAGTGAGGGCCCCTCGCGGTCCCATGAAGCTCTAGGTGGAGTTTCGTCTGTGACGAGTTCACCAATTAATGGCAACAGAGGGGCGGTGGCATGGGCTTTTCAACATTTGTCATATATTCTCCTACTGCTTTCCGATGCTTGTAGTAATAATCTTACTCCCAATCTTGGGGAAAAAGGTAGATAGAAGAAATATATATATATATATATATATATATATATTCACACTGGCCAAACCCCACTGCCTCCAGTCCCACACACAGTAAAACAGAAATATATATATATATATATATATATATATATATATATATATATATATATATATATATATATATATATATATATATATATATATATATATATATATTTTTTTTTTTTTTTTTATTTTTATTTTTTTTATTATTATTATTATTATTATTATTATTATTATTATTATTATTTGATGGGTGTTTATCGCAATTTAGCTTACTTAAATCCATTTTATTTTATTTCTAGAGCTTTCTTGACAATGATGAAAACTTCCCTTTACCAGAATACATTAAAAATGAGGTAGAAGATCTAACAGTTGTTATAAAGTCTGAATTTAGAGAATTGGAAAAGGAATCTGTGTTCAAAGAAGAGACGCTCATCAGTGATGTCGTAAAATCTGAATTTAGAGAATTGGAAAAGGAATCTGCTGTGTTCGAAGAAGAGTCGCTCATCAGTGATGTCGTAAAATCTGAATTTAGAGAATTGGAAAAGGAATCTGCTGTGTTCGAAGAAGAGTCGCTCATCAGTGATGTCGTAAAATCTGAATTTAGAGAATTGGAAAAGGAATCTGCTGTGTTCGAAGAAGAGTCGCTCATCAGTGATGTCGTAAAATCTGAAAATCTGATGCTGGATCAGAAGCAGTCAATTGATAAGTGTGGAGAGGTAAGTTATATTATTGGTATTGCTTTTAATCTACAAGTTGGAAATAAGATTAAGGGAGTTGCAATCATTTCTATATTATTATTATTATTATTATTATTATATTATTATATAATATATAATAGTATATAATATACAATAATATAATATAAACAATATATAATAAATAATAATAATTATAGAAAAGGTGCTTACGTAGTAGAAAATATAATATAATAAGAATAAGATAAGATAATAAGCAATATATAATAATATAATAATATTTATAGAAAAGGCATACGTAGGAGAAAGAAGAGGTAAAGGAACAGTTTGGAAGGAGGATGAATAGAGACTTACAAGGGAATCTTCTGGAAGGAAGCGGAAAAGGTTAAGAATGAGAATAAGGGGAACCTGCTGAGAATAATGAATAGGGATGGTGTAACTGATGAAATGGATGGGAGGGGAGTGTGGAAAGAACACTGAAATAGTAAATGAAGAGGGAATGGGAAGGAAGGTGGAATGGAATGGAAATGGACAAGAATGGAGGATGGTGGATGGATGGATGGAAGGAAGGTTGTGTCCCAAGGGATTGGAGGAGGAGCAGCAATAGTGACCCATATAAGGGTAAGCAGATAAGGAACTGCAGAAACTATAGGAATAAGTTTATTGAGTGTTGCAGGGAAAATAGGTATATGCCGGTATTTTGGTCGAAAGAGTGCCTCGAGTGACTGAAGGACGTTGGTGAAGAACAAGATGCGTTTAGGAGTGGTAGAGTATGTGTGGATCCTTATGACTGAAACAAATGATTGAGGAAAAGGTGAGGGAGAAGAAGAATAAATTGTGGCTTAGGTTTTATGGATTTGCAACAGGCGTATGATAGGTTAATAGGGAAGCTCTGGCAGGCGTTAGTGATATATGGTGTTGGTAGGCTTCTGAATGGAATAAAATGTGGCGACGATAGTGAGGTGTAAGAATAAATGGTGTCAATGGTGATTGGTTGATTAATAGTGGAGTGGAGATATATAGGTGAGGTCTTGGCGGGTCTAATTCCAGAATTGGATGGGGTTATGAAAGAATCTGGAGGTAGGGATGGCAGAAAATGGTGTTAGAATGATGGAGAATGGAGATGAAATGGAGGGTGCCCTACCTATTATATGGATGATTTGGTTTTATGAATCTGAAGAGAGTTTGAGGAGGATTGGTAGAGAGATTTGTAGGGTGAAAGGAGAGGCTTGAAAGTAAATGTGTGGATAAGAGTAAGGTTAGGGTTGTGAGTGAGGACAGTCCTCGGTGTGAAGATAAGTTAGATGGTGAGCAGCTGGAACCAGAGTGTCTGAGCTTAAATATTTAGACATGTTGGATGAGAAGGGAACGGATGATGGAGTGTAGTAGGAAAGTTAGGAATGGTGGTGGAAGGTGGGAGCAGTGGAATCAGCAGGAATGTGGGTGGACGAAAGCCTGGAGGTGGGGTGGTTTGCAGTGAGGGAAGCATAATTGTGTTATTGTATAGTAGTGGAGAGACTATGGTCTGGAATAAGAAGTATAGATCTAAAGTTCAATGTGTTCAGATGGACAATCTTAGGTGTGCTAGGTGAGAAGAATTTCGATAAAATGAGGAATGAACGCATTAGAGAGCTGTGTGGTGTGAAGAAGGGTAAATGAGAGAATAAATGAAAGTATGCTGAAATGGTTTGGTCATGTGGAAAGGATGAATGGTAGTCGATTGGTTAAGCGGATGATTGTGGCAGGAGTGTGTTGGGAACCGACCGGCTGGGAGACCGAAGAAAAGTGGATTGAGTCGGTTAAAACGAATGTTTGAAGGAGAGAAATGTGAGTTTGGTAGAGGCGAGAAGAAAGGTGTATAACAGGAGTGAATGGCGGGGTTTTGTGAGGGGGTATGGTTGTGGCCCACCTGGGCCAAGGGATGAACCCTTACATTGACGATCTACCATAGTAAGGGTCCATCGCTGTCAGGCTCTAGGGTGGATTTTTTGACCGCGACGAGTTCTCACTTCACTCACTGGTACACAGAGGGGGCGGTAAGGCTGGCTTTCTTTTCGACTTTGTCATATTCTTCTACTGCTTTCCTTTTCCGATGCATGCTACGCACCTTACTCCCAATCTTGGGAAATAAAAAGGAGGATGAAGAAGAAGGAGATTATTATTATTATTATTATTATTATTATTATTATTATTATTATTATTATTATTATTATTATTATTATTATTATTATTATTATTATTATTCCCCCTGTTAACGTACCCCACCTTATGGGTGAAGGCCTGATACCTTTTTTAAATGGTATCTGCAAAGAGGATGTAATGTTATTATTTCGTTGATTTTTTCTCGTCGTTCTCTATTAGCAAATGATGAATCACAATATGTTATTAATTTCTCAATTTTCTCATTATTTATTTGTATGATATTTAATTCATTTCTGTATTTTTTTTATCAATCTATGAAGTTCTTTATAATCTTTAATACTCAGTTCTTTTTCTCCCTTGCTCATTTTACTAACTATATAAGATAAATCTGGTCTTGTATTTCTTGCCATCCAATTTAATTTTCCTATTAATTGTTGGTATTCTTTTACTTCTTTTATTAAGTTTTCTATTTTCTTTTGTTTTTATTTCATTAATTTTAATCTTCTCCCAGTAACTATTTTGCTCCATCATTATCATGTTTTCTTCCTGACATAATTGAACTCCTAAATATTTAAATGATTCTGAACTACTTTCTCCTATTTCAAAAATGTTTTTTAATTTATTTGTATTGTTTTCAAATTTTTTACTTCCTACCCATAAAATATCATCTACATGTGTACATAATAATCCTTCTATATTACTTGAATCTTTCATTATAAATAGTGTTGGTTCCATTTTACTTTGTTTTAGACCTAATTTAATTAATTGTCTTTTCAATGATAAATACCACATCATAGCAGCATCTTGTAATCCATACACTGTTTTATTCAATCTCCAAAGTTTACCATTATTAAATTCTGGTGGTGGTTTTAGATATACTTTTCTTGTTATTGTATCTCCTTGCAAGTATGCTGCTGAAATATCCATAGCATTTATTTTCCATTTCTTTTCCTGAGCTATGGTTAGTATCATTTTCATTGCTTCAGATGAAACAGTTGGTGCATCTGTTTTTTCTTCCACTGTTTCTTCATATCCTTTAGCTACTAATCTAGCTTTAAATTTTTTCTTGTTATTCTGCAATAATTTTTCACTAATTACCCATCTTACATTAATTGCTCTTTCACCTTTATCAGTTACTTCTTCAAAAACCTTGTTCTATTTCTATCAATTTTGCTTGTTTAATTTCTTCATTAGAATGATTATAATAACTTTGATTTACCTCCTCATCTTCATCTTCACTATCTATTTCATCTATTATCTCCTCACTTGCATCCAACGATTCTTCCTCGCTATTTTCTTCATTTTCAATTACATCTAATTCATATATTTTTTCAAATTCTTTCAAATCTATATCATATATTCTATTTGTATTCAAATTGCGTATGTTATAACATCTATTATATTTTTTACTAGTTGCTTTGCCAGCTCTACTAATAACATAACAATTTAATATATCTTCATTATTCTTTAATTTCATTTCATAGTATTTACCAGTTTTCACATTTTTTTGGATCAATTTCTTCATATTCATCAATTGATGTCATTTCTTCTTCTTCTTCATCTTCAGTTTGACTTTCATTTTCATTATCAGTTTCATCATCCATAATTTTTGACCATATTATTTCTTCTGTATCATTACCATTCTCATTTAAATTATCTATCATGTTTTCATTTCTTTCTTCTTCATATTCATCCTTTTCATCTTCTTTATCTTCAACTTCTTTGTATATCTTCTTCTTGAGCAACTTTGGTGCCGATAACATTATTGCTGTTGCGCCTATTGGAGCTGACTATTATAGAACATGACGAAAGTCGAAAGAAAGCCCAGCCTTTTACCGCCCCCTCTGTACCATTAATTAGTGAGAGCTCATTCACAGACAGAAAATCCACCTTAGAGCATCATGGACCGCGATTTGACCCTCACTATGAATCGTCACTGGAGCCCATCCTTGGTCGGCTACAACCATGCTCCCTCATACAAAACCCTGCCATTCTCCCTTAATTACAGCACCTTTATTCCCTGCCTCTGCCAACCTATATTTCTCCTTCTTCTGCATTCTGTTCACTGACTCAATCCACTTTCTTCGGTCTCCCAGCCGGCGGTTCCTAACACACACTCACCACACTATACATCCGCTTAACCAATCCCATTTATCATTATTCATCCTTTCCTATGACTCAAACTATCTCTAACATACTTTATTTATTCCTTCTATTTACTCCTTTCACACTACAATTCACTCTCTAATATTGCCTTATTCTCTTTTATCAATTTCACACCTAGTACACCCTTTAAGATTTCATTGTCCATCTGAACATACTGAACTTTAGATCTATACTTATTCCAGACCATAGTCTCACTACTATACAATAACACAGTAACAACATACCTCATGTAAGACCCCAGCACACTCAAGACTTAGTCCCTTTGCATTCACCTCAACGATTTAATTGCACCAGCCACCTTCCTGCCATTCACAACTTTCCTACTACACTTGCATCATCCGTTCCCTTTTCCAACATATATCCTAAATACTTAAACTCAGACACTTGTTCTAGCTGCTCACCATCTCCAACATAACTTCACACTGAGGAGTGTCCTCACTACAACCATAACCTTACTTCTTATCCACGTTTACTTTCAAGCCCCTCCCTTTCACACACCCTGCCAATCTCTCTACCAATCCTCTCAAACTTCCTTCAGATTCGCCACACAGCAACCAAATCATCCGCATATAATAGGTAGGCACCTCCACTCAACTCCATTCTCCACCATTCTAACACCATTTCCTGCCATCCCACCTCAAATTCTTTCATAACCTCATCCATATACAAATTGAATAACCATGAGACATAACACAACCCTGTCTTACTCAGCATTAATCCTAAACCAATCACTATTGACACCATTTATTCTTACACATCGCTTCACTATCGCCATACATACTTTTGATCTATCTTGTAGCCTAGAACTCGTAATTCATATATCATTTAATATGGGGAGAAATCGCTTTAGAATTAATTTTACCAGACGGCTGTGGCAGAACCATAAACCTAAATACAATTTATTTTCTTCTCCCTCATTTTCAATCATTTGTTTCAATGTAAAGATTTGATCCACACATCCTCTACCACTCCTAAACGCACCTTGCTCTTCACCAATCAGTCCCTGTCACTCGACGCACTCTTTCGTTCGACCAAAATAACAGCATATACCTTCCCTACAACACCCAATAAACTTATTCCCCCATAATTTCTACAGTTCCCCTTTCTCCCTTACCCTATATACAAGGGTACATACCGTTTCCTCCAACTCTTAACCATACCTCCATAAACGCTTTATTACACAACTTAAAAATCCAATCCCATCTCGCCTCCGCTCTTGATCACTTCACTAGTAATTTCATCTATACCCCTGCAGATTTTTCCATTGTACAACTTTGATTTTTACATATTACTTTCTCCTCCTATTAACTATCCTCCATTCCTTAAACTTCAACTACTTGTAATCTAATTAAAACCACATTCACTTCAACACCTTTATCATTACTTTCCACACTTCCCTCACATCCATTTACCGTTACAAAAGCACCATCCTTTATCTATTTTTATTCGCGATCTCTTTATTCCTTTATTCTCGACCTTTTGCGTTTCCGGATTTCTTTGTTGTCCTTATCCATCCTCTAACCATCTATTTACCTTTCCATTGCATACACCTTTTCCTTTCTCCTTATAATTCCATCTTTTCTGAATCTTCATCATTTGTTTTAGTGCTATTCAACCACGCTTCTTACCTTTAACCGCTTATCACCTCTATTCCACCATTCGCTGCCATTCTTACTCCTACTCTTAAAGCACATCCACACACTTCCTTTACACTACTAACAATTGCTTCTTCATTTGCCCCCAGATTTGCTCAGTATCAACTTGTTCACATTCAACTGATTTACTTGCGAGCGTTTTTACATACTTATCCTTATTATCTTGTTTACTTAACTTCTCATTTTACCTACTTAATTTCGTATCACCTTCCTCTCCATCCAAGCTCTCACTAACTTAATCTATATAGAACAAATATAATGATCCGATAATCCTATCTTTAAACCCCTTTAACTGATTTTAACATCCAATACATATTCTCTTAACATCCTCCCTTCTTCACCTCAACACTAAATCAACTGCTACTTTTCACTTCGATACCACATCTCTACCTACACCAACCTAGCATACTTATGGATACCTTTGGTGTTTAAAGAGTATTACTTACACACATACCTCTCTTCACAGAAATCAATCACCTTCCTACCATTCTCATTTTCTCAGCCACCCCAAAACCACCTGTTATACCATCCCTTTTTTGATCACCTATCCAACCATTCAGGTCCCCCCAAAACTATCAATCTGAAGCTCCTACTCACCCCATCCAGAGCATCATTCAGATTATCCCAAAAAATCGTACTCTCTTCAACGTTTCCCTCGGATGGACCATACGTCACAACCACACATACCTTGACCTTTTCAAACTTAAATTTAATTATTAGAATTCTAGTATACAATCAAAGTCTACCATAGCTTCATACCACAGGTCACCTATCAAAATTCGTAACCTCCTCTTCCTCTCATTCCTCTTCCTTCCACACCCCAGCACGCAATACCATTTCTACATCACACCACTTAATTTCACCCTTTCCTTTCATCTTTGTTTCAGGCAAAGCGAGCAAATCAAATTTGTCCTTTCTAAATACATCCATCACCTCTCCTCCTCGTCATTAATTCCTCTGACATTCCATATAGAGCATATTGATCTTATACAATTTCATTGGTTTACAGCTCTGCTTTAAGTCGAGATCACGACTCTTTCTCCGGAGGCCTGCATTAGCATTCCTGGCAAGAAATAGATGGTAGTAGTAGGCAACCAACCCAACTACCACTGCCCCTTTAAGTCGACTTCTACGACACACGCAGGACATACGGCAATTCTTTCTCCCCCACACACAGGGATAGGAGTAGTAGGGATGTCTGTAAGGTGTTATTTAGAAGTGGGTGTGTACTTTAATCATGTGTATATGATATGTGGATAAATGGTGGTTAGTAATATGTTGCCTGAGGATGAGTGTGTGAAGAATATGAACGCAAAAGAGAAAGGCGCACCATTAAAAAAATGGGAGGTAATTTCATCGTTCGAGTATGAACTTTTGATACAGCTCTTAAAGTACCTCCATGTTTTACTATGATGGTTTTTCCGTCTACACACATTATTTTAGCTGGTCCTCCATTCTTTATCAATGTTTCTTTTGTAATATACTTCTTCACCTATATTTATATTTTTTGACATGTGTTCTCTTATTTGACTTCTCAATGCACGTTTTATTTTCTCTGAGCTTTCATTTTCTATATGTATTTTTCTAGCATGTTCTATTGTTTCTAATAATTCTTTAATCATGTCATCAGTATCTCTCTCTTCACTTATTACGTTATCACAATCTACTATGTTTGGTATTCCTATATTTCTTCCAAAAACAAGTTGATTCGGTGCATATCCCAAGTAATTTGTTAGTCCATTCTTAGCAAAAATTGCCCATGCCATACTATTCTTTCTGTCATGTCCTTCTTGTTTTAACTTGTATAATGATTCTTTAAGTAACCCTACTACCTTTTCACATAAACCATTACTCCATGGGCTTTCTGCCGCCGTACTCATTAATCTGATATTCATTTTTGTAGTAAAAGTTTCCATATCTTCATTTTGAAATTCTCTTCCTGCATCAGACATAATGCCATTAGGACTTCCAAAATATATAATCCATTTTTCAATTAACCTTTCTATAATTTCTTTACTGGTTTTATTTTTTAACCATACTGCCTGTGTATATCTTGTTGCATGGTCTATTATTACTAAAAATTTATTATTCTCAAATTCGCCAACATCTAATTGAATTATTTCATTAAATTTATTTGCTAATGGCAAACCTACCACAGGTCTTGGTGGAGTTTTCTTATATTTTTTACATATTTCACATTCTCTCACAATTTGCTCCAATTCTTTTCTTACATTATTCCAAAACTCTTCTTCTTTTATTTGTTTTTCATTAGCATTTTTTATTGTTTTAAACAATTTTTCTATTCCACAATGGGCAAATTGTCTATGTAGTTTTTTCAATTTTTCTTTTCTATCTTGTTCTTTTATCCAATTTTCTTTAAATTGACTAATCCAACATGTTTTCTTTTGTTTTCTATTCAATAGTATGCAGGAATGTCCTCCTTCATTATCAAAGGTCTGCACTTTCTGTAGATTCAAATCACAAATATCAACAGTTCCATCTTCAATATTAATTTTTAATTTCATTCTTTTCATAGCTGATTTACCAAGTAATAAAGGTATATCACCCTCTATTACATTGATTTTTAAATCAAAACTCTTTCCTTTGATTTTACAAGGCAATAATATTTCTTTAAATATTTTATATTTCTATATACAAAACAACCATTTTTAAATTTTTGTGTGTCCTTTATATATTGTAATTCCTCATCAGTTAATCCACTAATCAATTTTGTTAATCCTAATTCTCCAATTACTGTCTCTATACTTCCTGTATCTATAATAGCCATTACATCTTCTTGATATTTAATTTCTTTAGAGTCAGTATATTCTTCATTATTATTGAAAAATGTTCTATTTATTTTTCTTTCTACTAATTCTCTTTCTAATCCATTTATTCTTTCTTCTTTTTCTGTATCAATAATGGAGGTAATTTTTTCCAAATATTGTTTTTCATTATTTTTTTCTATGAAAAATATAGATTTTTTATTTTTTTCTTCTTTTTTTATGTGTCCTTCTTTTTTACATTTCCAACACACATTATTATATTCTTCATTCCAATAACAATCTTCTGTTTTATGATTATTACGTTTACAAATACCACATTTATTGAAATTAAATGTTCTTTCTCTCCAGTAACATTCATCAGTGTTATGATTATTGTATTTACATATTGTACAGAATTTATTATTATTATACCAATTTTCATTTTTAGTGCCTTCTTTTTCTACGATTTCACATACTGATTCCATCATATTTACAATTGATTCTTTAGTTGTTAGGAAAATATTTGTTTTAATTCCTTCAATCTTATTTATAATTAACTTTCTTTCCATGTCCTTCATATTAGAGTTACTAATCAATTGGTATGAATGTACCTTTTCACTTATTTTAATGTCATCCAGTTTTTCACAATCTCTTTTTGCTTTATCATACCTTGATACATATTCTCTGAAAGATTCTCCTTTCCTTTGTTGCATATTCAACAATGTTTGTACTTTAAGATAACTTTCTTGTTCTTTATTTCTACTATATCTTTCTTTTAATGTATTTATAATTATTTCTACTCCATTTTCTGTCCATATTTCTTTTTCATTTAATGACATAATTACTTCTAGTGCTCTCATTATTTATTTTGTTTTTTTTTCTTTGAGATACTTCTCTCTCCATACTTTTAACTTAAATAAATATTCTTCTCAGAAGAATTAAGGTTTTTCCAATTAAATTTAGGTATTAACTGCATTTTTCTTTTCTTTTCATTTGTTTCTCTTTTTTCTTTACTATCTACTAGATCCTTTATCATGTTAGTCAATTTATCCATTGTTATTGATAAAATATCTTTGTTTGTAGTTTCTTCCTCTTTTTGCATTTTGTTTGCTTAGTATATAAGATTAATTTGTTTATAAAATGATTAAAGTAAAATTATTTAAATTTTACCTTTTTATTTATATTTGAAGATGATTCAATATATGTTGTATCTTTTACATTTCCATTGTAGTTTTGATGTTATATCCCTAATCCTTTTTTTTTCTTTGTTTCTTTTTATTTATTCCTTCTTGATTTTTATTATTTGTTACTTTGTTTATTTTTTATTTACTTTTACTTTTTTATAATATTTAAATTTTATTTCTTTATTTTTAACCATAAATTACTTAAGATTATAATCAAATTTTCACCTATATTATAATAATTCTATATCAATTTTTGCTGGAATGAGAAGAAAGGATTAAAAGAATTTATCAATATATATATATATATATATATATATATATATATATATATATATATATATATATATATATATATATAGTTATATATATATATATATATATATATATATATATATATATATATATATATATATATATTATTGAGTTTTAATATTATTCAAAATTCTTAATATTTGTTCAATTAATCGGCAAAATAATCGGCGAAATTTGCCGATGACGATGACGATGACGATTAATCGTCCCATCACTAATATATGAGGGTCCGTCGCGGTCCCATGATGCCTCTAGGGTGGATTTTTCTGTCTGTGACGAGCCTCACTAATTAATGGTACAGAGGGGCGGTAAGGCTTTATTTTCGACGTTTGTCATGTTCTCCTACTGCTTTTCTTTTCTGATGCTTGTACAGCACCTTACCCCCAATCTTGGGGCAAAGAGGAAGGTGAAGAAGAAAGAAAGAAATATATATATATACATATAAAGAACATATTACATATATATATATATATATATATATATATATATATATATATATATATATATATATATGGAGAGGAGAGAGAGAGAGGAGAGAGAGAGAGATGGAAGGAGTGGTGGAAGGGTGGAATGGAATCAGTGGCAGGATGATAGTGGTGAATAAATGAAACATGGATGGATAAGGAATGAATGGATGGAAAGAATGGGGGATGGTGGAATGGAGGGAAATGGTGGATGGAATGGAGGCTGATTATATATCTGGCGCGGCAAGCAGGGTGCGGAAAGGAGGGGCCTGGAAAGCAAACGTGGATAAGCATAAGGTTATGGTTGTGGAGTGAGGACACCCCGCGTGAAGCTGTTAGATGGTGAGCAGCTAGAACAAGTGTCTGAGTTTAACTAATTTAGGTATATGTTGGATGAGAAGGAACGGACGATGCAGAGTGTAGTAGGAAAGCAGAATGGTGGAAGGTGGCTGAAAATTAAATCAGTTGGTGAATGCAAAGGGATTCAAGTCTTGAGTGTGCTAGGTCTTACATGAGGGTATGTTGTTACTCAGGTCATTGTATGGTAGTGAGACTATGGTCTGAATAAGAAGTATAGATCTAAAGTTCAATGTAATTCAGATGGACAATCTTAGGGGTAAAAGTAGGTGTGAGAAGAATTGATAAAGAGAGGAATGAACGTGTTAGAAAGTGGTGTGGTGTGAAGAAAGGGTAAATGAGAGAATAAAATGAAAGTATGTTGGAGATGGTTGGGTCATGTGGAAAGGATGAATGATAGTAGGCTGGTTAAGCGATGTATAGTGGTGAGTGTTGGGAACCGACTGGCTGGGAGACCGAAGAAAGTGGATTGAGTCGGTGAACGAATGTCTGAAGGAGAGAAATGAGTTTGGCAGAGGCGGCGAGAATAAAGGTGCATGATAGAATGGCGGGTTTTGTATGGGGGTTGTGCCCCACCTGGGCCAGGGGATGAACCCTTACATTGACGATTACCATAGTGAGGGTCCTCGCCCGCGGTCCCATGATGCCCTTAGGTGGATTTTCTGTCTGGTGACGAGCCTCAACACCAATAATGGTACAGAGGGGGGCGGTAAGGCTGGGCTTTCGACGTTTATCATGTTCTCCTACTGCTTTTCTTTTCCGATGTTTGTAACAGCACCTTACCCCAATCTTGGGGCAAAAGAGGAAGGTGAAGAAAGAAAAGATTTTAATATATTGGATATATACTGTCATATATATATATATATATATATATATATATATATATATATATATATATATATATATATATATATATATATATATATATATATATATATATATATATATATATATATATATATATAGAATAATGTTTTTTAATTTTTTATTCTTGTTAAATGCAAAAGACTTGCATTAACAAAGAATGTTGCTTTGAATATGAATCATGAATCTAAATTTAAAAATAAAATTAATTTTTTTTCTAATTTTTGTCTTTGGTTGTTTACATTCACAAATTTACATTTTCTTTTATGGTTAAATGTTGAAATTTGTCTTGCCTAAAACAAAGAGATATTTAAAAAGGAAATCATTTGATGACTAAGATATTTTCTAAAAGTATTTGTTTTTTTTTCTTCTCCATTCATATTAATTTTCCTTTTGTACAGACCCTCACTATCGATGTTGGTGAAGTAGGAAAGGATTCCAAAATGAAAAGTTCTTTAAGAAGAAGACCTCAAGCATCAGCAGCGCAGAATCAAAGCATGAAAAAGAATTATCGGGAAAACCTTAGTTGCAAATATTGTAATTTAAGTTTTAAAAACAAAGATCAGTTAAAAAGCCATTTAAAAATACATGAAAGAAAGTTTAAATGTGAGCATTGTAGTTATGAATGTAATTGGAAATCAAATTTAAAAAAACATCTGTTAATTTAATTATGACAACTCCAAAAAATAATTTAAATGTTCTTATTGCAGCTATGAGTGTTATCAGAAATTCATCCTTAGAGCGGCACATGCTTAAGCATCGAGATATAAAGTTATTTAAGTGTTCTGAGTGCAACTATGAATGTAATCGGATGAGTTGCATAAGAACACACATGCTTCACAAAAATATAAAATTATTTAAATGCTGAGTGCAGCTATGAGTGTAAATTGGAAGAGAGACTTAAAACGGCACATGCTTAAGCATCAAGATACAAAGTTATTTAAATGTTCTAATGCAACTATGAATGTAATCATAAGAAAGACATAAGAACACACATGCTTAATCACGAAAATATAAAATTATTTAAACAAAAGGAGTGCAGCTATGGGTACGAGAAAGGAACCTTAAAACGGCACATGCTTAAGCATCGAGATACAAAGTTATTTAAATGTTCTGAGTGCAACTATGAATGTAATCAGAAGAAAGACATAAGAATACACATGCTTAATCACGAAAATATAAAATTATTTAAATGTGCTGAGTGCAGCTATGAGTGTAATCATAAAGGAAGCTTAAAACTGCACATGCTTAAGCATCGAGATACAAAGTTATTTAAATGTTCTGAGTGCAGCTATGAATGTAATCGGAAGAGTGAGATGAGAATACACATGCTTAATCACGAAAATATAACGATATGCCATATGAAGGATAGTGGGGATATGAGTGTAATGATAAATCAAACTTAAAACGGCACATGCTTAATCATCGAGATACAAAGTTATTTAAATGTTCTGAGTGCAGCTATGAGTGTAATCGGAAAGGAGACTTAAAACTGCACATGCTTAAGCATCGAGATACAAAGTTATTTAAATGTTCCGAGTGCAACTATGAATGTAATCAGAAGAAATATTTAAGAACACACATGCTTAATCACGAAAATATAAAATTATTTAAATGTTCTGAGTGTAGCTATGAATGTAATTGAAAGGAAACTTAAAACTGCACATGTTTAAGCATCGAGATAAGTTATTTAAATGTTCTGAGTGCAGCTAGAGTGTAATCTGAAAGGAAACTTAAAACAGCACATGCTTAAGCATCGAGATACAAAGTTATTTAAATGTTCCGAGTGCAGCTATGAAAGCAATATGATGAGAGACATGAGAATACACATGCTTAATCACGAAAATGTAAAATTATTTAAATGTTCTGAGTGCAGCTATGAGTGTAATCGGAAAGGAGACTTAAAACAGCACATGCTTAAGCATCGAGATACAAAGTTATTTAAATGTTCCGAGTGCAGCTATGAAAGTAATTATAAAAGTGATTTAAAAAAACATTTGCTTAAGCACGTAAGTATGTAAGTAACCCCTTAAAAGGGAGAAATAAAAAAAAATTAAATAACATCATTAGTGAAGAGCAAAATGGCTGAAAAGAACAAGAAGAATTGATTACCGGAAAGCTTATAATAGTTTTCCTCATTCATGGCAGAAAGAACTATTAAACATTTGTAGAGGGGAAGAAAATATCAAGAGGTTTCTGTAGAGGGTTATTAATAAATGTAAAATAATAATAATAAAAAATAATTTTAATATTATAAGCAACTCTAATATTAATAAGAAAGTAGTCGAGTTGAGCGTGTATTAATAAAATTTGTATTTGCATCAAACTAAAGTCTAACTTTAAGGAACAAAATGTTCCAATTTGCAAGTCCTTCTTAGATGATAAATTCTCATAAATAAATCATTCTTTTGTACAAGATTTTTAATTTCTTTACTAATGGATTAATTTACTTTAAAATGTTAATAAAAATATCGAAAAACCAAAGAATTTGCGAGTCACAATCGAAAAGTTTCGTTCACGAAACATTAAATAATTCGTAAGTTTAAATCAAAGAAAACATTTAAATAATTGTAATGTAAATCTAATAATATTTCATACTAAAAGTCACAAGTCTAATTAATTAACACAATGTCAAATACTACAAAATGACTATAAATCAAAATGTATTCTGAAAATAATTAAAGCCGATGATATTCAGATAAAACTAGTCATCCCTGCAAAACGATTCAATTTGCTATTCATAATTCTGTTGTATAGCTAGAACGTAACAAAATCCAGACTATGTTAGGAAAAATGGAATCGGGAAGATTTTCACGTCTTAATGAGAGAGTAAATTTAGTAAGAATGTTAAAAGCTCTATGTAAATTCGTTTTCAAACACAAATGTGAGGTAAAGGTTCCTAAAATCCTCTCGATGTTCTTTATAAATGAACACAAGGCACTGATGACGACCCTTCAAGATTTGTCCCTTTTACACATCTACTTTGGGGAATCTTCTGAAAGATTTTTTTTTTAAATGCTGGAGAAAAAATTCTGGATCTTCAAGTGGACCAAGAGTAAAAAAATGCAAACCTATACCATCAGAAGCATAAAACTTAACAAATTTCATAAGAACAGAGATTGGCATCTCAAAAGCGCATCAATATTAGGCAATCGTATTTTAACATTTGGAGAGGGTAGATGAAGAGGAATAGCATCAGAATAACTGGGATTCTTATAGTAGAGTTTGAAAAAGATGAGAATAACGAGTTCAGCATTCGGGAAAGGTAAAGGGACCGGAGAATCGGCAAGAAAAACAGACGGGAAGGAAATTTGAAGAATTATGTTGCAAGACATAATCTTAGGAAGGCATCAGAAAGGACGTAAAGAAGATTAACAGGAAAGATTACTACTTGTTTTTTGAAGAGAACAGAGATTAATTTGTAAATAGATTTACGAGTAGTATCATTACAGGGTGGATATATAAGAGTAATATGGATTGTAAAAGCGATAATATCAGAATTAAATTAAACATTACAAGTTATAGTAGTATATAATGAAATAAAATGTCCACCTCTAGACTGAAACACCACTTCACTTTTGATCGATTGTTGTAGATAGAATTCATATTACAAATGATAAAAGTTGTCAATCGCAGTGAAATCGAATGTGGGAGTTTATCACGTGAATCAATAATATCAAAAAGTAAATTTTGATGAATATTGATGGAAATTTTGTGGAAGAGAGAAAGAGCGAGTATGATCTTTTATTGAATTTAAATAGTCGAATAATTTGGTGAGAAGTAGGAGAAATATACCTTATGAATTTATTTGTTTGAAATGACTTGAAAGGAACAGAGAAGGAGAACAAGATTTTCTTATTGACATCTTACTTTACTAGTTTCACAAACTCAAAAACGTTAAACGGGATAGTAATTGTATTCAGTTCTCAAATGCTAAAAAAACTCGTTTTAGCTGCTGGCGTTGAAGAGGCCACCGAAGTCGAATGTCGAGAAAATTTTGACCTCAAGCATCGTAGACTGTTCGAATGGAAACTGCAAACTGAGTGGGATTACTGGAATAACTTAAAATCCCTAGAAAATATGGAACAAAACCTTTTATGATTAAAATTAAATAGCTGCAATCGTAAATAATGTTCATGTTTCCTTTCTACCGTAATGGAGAGTTATGCTATTTCATTTGATCTGAAGACTTTGGGATCTGTTAGCAATTTTTACTCAATCTTTTGGCTTTCTTGGCTTAATTCAAGCTTTCACAGGAGAATTAAGAAATCAGTTATTCGTATTTTAGCACAGGACTTAATAGACTCTAGATTATATCGCAAAAAGCAAAGAAATTTGATATATAAAAATGATTAGTGGTTAGGAGACAATAAAACTACAAAATTGGATGCGAATATCCTAACAAGGTGCTATGAGGAGATGTGACTGAATACAATATTTTATGAAATAGTTCAAAGGTTACAAATCTTTATAAATTATTGCACAATATATCATAGCACACCATCTGACTTCTTTTCCTGATATCTGTCAATGTGAAAGGCAACAGTACAATAATAACATATTTACTTTCAACCTTTTTTCTTCTGTTTAAACATGATCACTTGTATTCTTTGATAAGTTGTGAGGACTAGATAGCATAGTAATAGATAGATATGACTAGAATAGATAGATAGACTAGATAGATATATATATATAGTTAACATTGATGTGATATGGATATTGATATGATAGATAGATAGAGTTAGATTAGATAGATAACAAGATATTAGCGCATATGATGTATAGATTGTAGATAGATAGATAGATAGATAACGATAGATAGTGTTAGACTGAGAGATAGAGATAGGATATGATAGATAGAGAATAAGGAATATTAATAGATCCGAGTAAGATAGTTATATGATATATAGTGTATAGATTTAGATATATTGATAGATACCGATAGACACGAATAGATAGATAGAGTAGAATAGGATAGATAGATAGATAGATAGTATAGATAGATAGATATTAGGAAAGAAAGAGAAACCATGAAATGAAATAAAGGCAAGCAATGGATACTATGTAGGAAAAAAAATTACCTATGATGAATGATAAGAGAAGAGAAGAGAGAGGAGAGAGGAGGAGAGAGAGAGAGGAGAGAGAGAGAGCAGAAGAAGAAAGAGAGAGAGAGAAGAGAGAGAGAAGAGTAATAGATGTCTCTGATTCTAAAATATATAAGTTCCTATACACTACACAAATGATACGAAATCACGATGATGGCATACGATGCAATATGGATTATTCTACTGGTTCGTTGCATAGGCTTTCATCATCCAATAGATAAGGATTCGCGCCGATCCTGGGATTCACAGATATCCATGGAACCATGTTCTTTATTGTGAAGACCCAAAGGCGATTAAAGATCCATATTTTCTGCTATTGAATCACATATCTAATATTTGTCTTGTTTTTGTTTAAATTCTTTTTATATATAACATACCTCGTTTTATTAGTGTTTAGATTATTTTTAAATTTTAATATGCATAGTGTAAAATTAAGGTTGCTTAATAACAATATTATAGCTATATATATATATTTATATATTATTAATGTACTATATATTATAATATTATATATATATATAATATATAATTATAATATAGTATATATATATATATATATATATAAATTATAGATATACATATATGTTATGTATACATATTTCGATACATATCTTTATAATATATTTTAAATGGATATATGTGGTGCAGGAGAGAGATAATATATATATATATATATTATATCATAGATATATATATTATATTATTATATATATATATATATTATAATAATATATATATATCATATATATATATGAGGGACGGCTGTTATCGAGTGTGGACGCAGTGGAAACTAAAAGGAAGGCGAAAGAGAGAAGTATTAGAAGGAAAACTCAGAAGAATATGAGAATCTTGAAGGGTTATATATTGAAGAGAGAAGATGTAAACATGAGGAGGAAACTATTAAAAAAATTTGAAATTGAGAAACTTTAAGAAGAGAGTACATTTAGGTTTAAAGTTTCAAGTAACAAGTAAAAAAATTATATTAAGCATATTTTATTAAATCATTTATCAAACTACTTAAAGTTGCCATAACTATTACTTAGTTATTAAAATAATTAAGCTGTGAAAGCATTTTTTTTTTCGACAAGAAATAATTTTTAAATTAATTTTAAATAAATTTAAAAAAAAATAAGAGAAATTGAAACTTTAGTCTTTATGTATCAATGAAAAAGTGAAGCCGGTCGTTTGTACACGATGTCCGTCGTCATAAGGAAAGAAAATACGTCTGTTATAATTCTCTTTCCCCGAGTCAGCGAGCAAGGGTCATGAAAACGCCCCTTTCTATTCATATGTTTGTTTTTTCGTGAATGGTGATGAT
Source organism: Trachelipus rathkii (assembly GCA_015478945.1). Classification (NCBI taxonomy): domain Eukaryota; kingdom Metazoa; phylum Arthropoda; class Malacostraca; order Isopoda; family Trachelipodidae; genus Trachelipus; species Trachelipus rathkii. The sequence continues at coordinate 29,621 of JABUQX010125806.1, forward strand.
AAGCTTGAAAATTCTTGTTCAGCACCAACACCTACGCTTGATCTTCAAGCTGATGGCGAAGCAATATGGTGTATGATTTGTATAGAATCAAAAAGTGAATGTATTATTGTTTACATTGTATAATGCATTTTCTTTAGATGAATAATCTATGTGATATATATATATATATCTACTATATATATATCTTAATAAACGTAATTATATATATAATACGTGGGACGTACGAAATAATGACAGGGAGCCCGTGAAGTAAAAGATTAGAATATTATATATAATAAAATAGTAATATATAATATATACATGTAATATAGTAGTATATATATTTTATAAATAAATATATTAGTATATAGTATAGTATATATATACTATATAATGCATATCAGATATGCATTGGTTATTGATAAAAAATGGATATGCTTGAGTATTAGTATATATAATATATTGTATTCGGCAAACTCTAATATATATATATATATATATATATAATATATATATATATACTCACCTTATTATATATATATACTATATTATATATAGCTATATTCTTGATAGCTTCTCAGTTGTATTATATATAGGTTTTACGATATGTATAAATTAAATTATATATATTTTAATTTTATAATTATAGAATTACTATGTTAATATTATAAACAGATTAAAGAATTTCTTATAAATTCTAATAAACATGATTATTTCTCGTGTAATATAATATAGCCTTCTGTCATAATTATATTCTAAAACTGTTTTCCCAAGTACAATATCTTAAGTATAATTATTACTTTAATGAGTGCAAATTTCAGACCTTTATATATTAACTAATTGAATTTCTAAGGGAGAGACTTTATATTATTCAAAATGTATGCAGTTTGCTTATTACTCTCGCATATACGTATTACAAAGAAAATAAATTTGAATTATGTATAAAACAATTAGAAGCGGCACTGAAATTAAAACGCAATAAATAATGAATGTTTATATAGAATTACACTAAAAGTTATTTAATTCTGATTAATAATATTAATTATGAGAGAGTAGCTAAGAATAATATATATTATCCGGACATATATTTATACTATATTATATTACGTTCCATCAGAATAAAAATAATATTAATATATAGTATGAGAATAAAAAGCTATATATATATATAATACATATTATCATCTATATATAGGAGTAGACTGATAACCCTATATTAAAATAATATATATAATATCATATATATATATTATAATACATATATATATATATATAATATATATAACTATATATATATATAAGATAATATAATATATATATATTATTATATATATATATATATCATATATATATATACTATACTATGTATATAATATTATATATTAATTTATATAGGTATATTTATATATTTTTTGCTTGATATACCTATATTAATTATTAACGATATATATATATATATATACGAATATTATATATATAATATATATAATATATACGTATATTATAATAATTATGATTCTTAACATAGTTCACTTGAGTTATTTACACTAAGTATATCATTTTATTTATTTATACAAACACCATTATTCCTGCAATTAGACTTGCAGGGTGTGGTGGCTGACAAGATTTTCACACGGTCGTATAAATATCACCGATTACAGCAAAAAAAACATATGATCAGAAGGGGGTTTTCGCAGACCCTTGCTATCGGGGAAAGAGAATTAAGATATTTTTCTCTCCTATGACGACCGATTATCGTTGAAACGCAGCTTCAACTTTTCCTTATACATATATTATGCTAAAGTTTCATAGTCTCTTTCTTGTTATATTTTATTTTTATGATTTATTCAAATACATTTAAAAGAAGATTGTAATGTAGTAGAGAAAAAAAATGCTGCTTCTCCATCTTAGATTTTTAATGATAATTAATTTATATATTAAAGATAACTTTCAATATTTAAATTCCGATTTGTTAATATAACTTTTTTTTACTTGTTAGTGAAACTTTAAACCTAAATGTACTCTCTTCTTAAAAGTTCAAAATTTCCCAATTTTTTTCACATAGTTTCCTCCTCATGTTTACATCTTCTCTTCAATATAACACCCTTCAAGATTTTCCATATTCTTCTGAGTATTCCTGTACTAGATACTCTCCTTCTATCTTTGCAGCCTTACCTTTTAGTTTCCAGCTGCGCTCCACACTCGACCTAACAAGACTCTCGTCTCATATATACATAGAGTAGAATATGAGTTAAAATAATAATATATATATATAATATTAATAAATTCTTATCATCATAATTATATAATATATATATATAGATAAATTATTATTATTGTATTACTAATTTATATATAATATATATATATATATATATAATTATTAAGTAAACATTAAATGATCAAATATAATAATTCGCGCATTTTACTATACATATATATATATTTCTAAGGTATATTATATTAATATATGTATAGTATAATATATATATATACTATATACTATATATATATATATATATATATATATAATATATATATTATTATATATATATAATATATATATATATAATAAATAAAGGGAAAAAAATCACTGCCCCCCTTTTTATTTTTTTTTTTTTTTTTTTTTTCCAAAAAAAATATTCGGGACCAAAAAAAAATATTAAATTAAAATAACATGAAAACATTTCCCCTGCAACGAGTATGTATTGGATTAAATCAAAACAGAATAGAAAAAAAGAAAATGTTGACAAAATAATAATGCGCATACACTATGTCAATGTACAGAGATACAGGATTATATAATCGCGCTTTGGGTCTTCACATAAATGAACATGGTTCCATGGATAATCTGGAGATCCCGGAATCGCGAATCCTTTCTAATTGAATTGAATGAAAGCCATGCAACGAACCAGGAATAAATCATTGACCATCGTTATGCCATCACGAGTGGTTCTGTTACTCTGTGGTGAGTAGTCAGTGTATAGTTCATATTTTGATTTGTACGAGGCTCATCTCTCTCTCTCTCCTGAATCTTCGTCAACCTCTCGCGCGATCGCATCCTCTCTTCTCTCTCTCTCTCTCTCTCTCTCTCATCACCTCTCTCTCTCTCTCATCTATCATTCATCGAGAGGGTAATTTGATTTTTTTGCTCTAACAGCTATTCTATCACATTGAGCTTGATCTTTATTTCATTCATAGGTTTTCTCTTTCTTTCACTAATATCCTATCTATCTATCTATCTAGTCTTCTATCTATCCTATCTATCTATCTATCTATTCTTATTACGTCTATCTATCTATCATATCTAAATATACATATAGTCTATCTATCTATCTATCTATATATCTATCTATCTATCTATCTATCTATTCTATCAATTTATCTATCTATCATCTATCTATCTATCTATCTATCTATGCTATCCTACTATCTATCTATCTATCTATCTATCTATTACTATCTATCTATCTATCTAATCTATCTACTATTCTATCTATCTATCTTAATTCTATCTACTCGTATCTATCTATCGATCTAATCTATTCTTATCTCACCAATACTCAGTATATCGAAGAGAAAGGGTTGAAAGTAAATGCTGTGCCCCTCAGTGATCTAGTAGTTTTGGTCAATCTCTTTGAGTGATTTACCCTTCGCATTCTCGCTTAACACATATTCGGAGAGTTACCTCACCCCCCCCGCCCGCCGCCCCCCCCCCCTCCCCCACCCCCCCCCCCGCCGCCCCCCCCCCCCCCCCTCCCCCCCTCCCCCCCTCCCTCTCCGCGCGCCGCCAACCTCCTCACACCCACCCATCCCCACCCGCCCCCCTCCCCCCGTTACACAAACCCATCCCAATTTCTTGTTCGATGTCTCGAAAGATATATATATAAGTATATAATATATAATATATAATATATATATATATAATATATATATAGTATATATAAATTATCTCATTACCTATTTCAATATACTATATAATAGGTGAGTCTACCTATATATATTATATATAGTATAGTTACTTAAAATTAGTAACATGTATAGGAATTTGTCCGCTAAGTTAAGATACCTATATATAATATATATATAACTATATATATATATAATAATATAATATAATAATAATAATAGTTATATCATTATATTATTACATGATATATCATACGTAATATAGTAATGAGACTCATATAATAACTATATTAATAATTATAAAAAGTAGATTTATTTGAGAATATACAATTATCTACTATATTTATAATATAATTATGCGAATATATCATATATCAGGTATAATCTAGTAGTATAATATATGAACTATAGTAGAGTTTTTTT
>JABUQX010125807.1:0-2500 GCA_015478945.1 Trachelipus rathkii
CTATATATATATATATATATATATATATATATATATATATATATATAATTTGTTCTTACCAAAGATCTATTTCCCATTTTGAAAGGCTAGTCATATTGGCTTCATATATATTTTAATTATAATATTCTCTCATAATAATGTTGTACTCTTATGTTATTTTATTTTATCTAACTTCCCAATAATTTTCACAAATAGATTGCTATATTTTGCAAGTAAAGATTTGGTTATTTCGGATATTTACTATTTCAGAAAGACAGTATCTAATAAGACTAAGATTAGTGCTGACACACCTTGGCACACACACTGACTGAGAAAATACATATATATATACAGAGAAAGAGAGAATATATATATATATATATATGAGAAAGAAGAGCATATATATATATATATATATATATATATATATATATATATATATATATATATATATATATATGTGTGTGTGTGTGTGTGTGTGTGTTTTTATGGCGAAGATTTTTTTTTTCATATATTTTCATTATATGATACTAACAATAAATTTTGGGACCTTATCCGCTTCATGGTGCAGATAAATATGCAGTTTTTTTTTTTTTCCTTTTTTTTCCATATATTAGTAGTATATGATACTATCAATTAACTAAGATGTGTACGAGAGAGATACGAAATATGAAACTATTAAAAATTAATTGATAAATTAAGTCAAAATGTTCGTTTTGCATGAGAAAGAAAAGGCCTTTTAGTGCTACCGCGTGAAAGAATTCAAGGTAGGGCAAAAATTAATGTTTCTAGGTAATATACGTTCCGAATTGTTTTTTTTTTTTTCATATATAGATTTTGTGCATGCATAACAGAACATATCATAACCTGAACTTAGGGGGTAGTAAACCGCAACCTAACCTATATGGATCAACGATGCAGTAAAACAACCTAACATATATTGATCGACGATGCAGTAAACTTCCACCAAACCTACGTGGAGCTACTTTACCGTAACAATGTTTATCTTGTTTTCGGGTGAGATTTTTGCACTTCAGAAAATATCCTGCGACGTCGCTGTGTCTCTGGCGCTGCCAAAATTTAATCATGTTAGCCATGTATCGACTGACTGACCGGAAATCAACTAATATATATATATATATATATATATATATATATATATATATATATATATATATATATATATATATATATATATATATATATATATATATATATATATATTGCAGTCCCGGCATTTTGTACGGCCTACCTAAAACTCACAAACCTGACCTTCCACTTCGACTCATTCTCTCAGCCATTAACACCCCCTCATACAACTCAGCTAAATTTATTCTCCCTTACATAGAACCTATCACCTCTAACCAATACACCATTAAAGATTCCTTTGACTTTGTTAAATTCATTACTCTTTTCCGAACTGCCACATGACCAGTTTCGATATTCAATCTCTTTTCACCATCATTCCCGTCAGAGAAACTATCAACACTATTGTTGACAATCTCTTTAAATCTGCCCCTCTTATTGACAGTATCAATAAATCTCAGTTCACCAAACTCCTTAACATTGCCACAGATGACACCGTTTTCCTGTTTGATCCGAAACTATACTCCCAAATCGACGGTATGGTCATGGGGTCCCCACTGGGCCCAGCCTTCGCAAACGCATTTTTATGTTTTCATGAACAAATTTGGTTAGAGAACTGCCCCCTTGAATTCAAACCCTTTATTTATAGACGCTATGTCGATGATTGTTTTGTTATATTCCGGGATCCCCATCATGCCCCTTTATTCTTAAACTATCTTAACAACCAACATACTAACATCCTGTTTACTGTAGAACATTTGCAAAAAAACTCTTTACCCTTTCTTGACACCCTAATTACTCTCAACAACGGTTCCTTCTCCACCTCTTTATACCGAAAACCTTCCTCTACTACACTAAGTCTTAATATTTTTTAGTTTTCTCCCCTCCAAATACAAACTGTCTTCATTACAATGCAAAATTTTCCGTGCCTTTAACTTATGCTCCTCATGGTGGTCTTTCCACCTTGAAATACAATACTTGTCCCGTTTTGTCTTTTGCAATCTCTTTCCCCACAACACTATTACAAACCTAGTAAACGACTTTCTTAATAATCATTTCCGCCCTAAATTTCAAGCCCGAACGGTCCCCAAACAACTTATCTATCTAAAAATTCCGTTCTTCGGTCCTAGCATCGCAAAACATGTCAAAACTCTCAATCACACTCTATCCAATGCTTTTCATTTTGCACGCTTTATTTTCAGTCCTATTAATAACTATGGTATTTCAAATTTTTTCCGCCATAAAGATTCTCTTCCTTTACATATGAGGTCCTCATTAGTATATTTGTATAAGTGTGCGGACTGCAACGTCCACTACGTGGGCCAAACAGGCCTCCAACTTTACTTGAGGATCTCGAAGCACCGGAGAGTTTCTTATAGAACTGGTTTACCTATCACAACCCCAGAAAACTCCTCCATACGCAATCATGCTTTTC
>JABUQX010125807.1:5000-13021 GCA_015478945.1 Trachelipus rathkii
TACAATACATTAACACTGGCAGCAACATACCCTCATGCAGAACCCTAGCGAACTCAAGACTTAGTCCCATTAATCACCAAAGATTAAATTGCACCAGTCACCTTCCTACCATTCACAACTTTCCTTCTATACTCTGCATCATTGGTTCCCTTTTCATACCATATAAAGTAGATATTTAAACTATGATACTTGTTCCATTTGTTCACCATCAAAACGCGGACTCTCCTCACCCACTATCATCACCTTATTCATATCTACATTTATTGTTAAACCTCTCATTTTACACACCCTACCAAATCTCTCTTCCAATCCTCTCAAACTTGGATTCACCACACAAAGCCAAATCATCAGCTCACAATAAGCAAGGGACCATATTCTCTCTCCCATTCCCCTACCTCTAGTTCTTTCATCATCTCATCCATATACAAATTAAAAAATAAAAAAGGAGACATAACACAACCTTGACTCACTCTACTATTAACCATTCACTTTCAACTTCATTTATTCTTACATACACGCTTCACTATCTTCATACATACTTTTGATTTCATTCAAAAGCCTACCACTAATACCATATATCACTAGCGCCTGCCCCAGAGCTTCCATGTTAATCCTGTCGTACTTTTGTTGCAAGTCCATAAAACCTAAAAACAATTTACTCTTCTCCCATTTTATCACTCGCTTGTTTCAATGTGAAAATTTGATCCACACATTCCTTACCACTTCTAAATGCACCTTATTCTTCGCCAATCAGTCCCTCAGTCACTGGACTCATTCTCTCAACTAAAATTTCATACATCACTCAATAAACTGATTCCCCTATAGTTCCTACAGTTCTCCTTTTCCCCTTCTTAATCCCCTTATAATATAGGCTACTTACGTACTGCTCTCCTCCAATCTTTCGGAACTATACCCACCATAAAAGCTTTGCTATACAACTTCCACAACTTCCATTTCAAGCCAATCACAATCTCACCTCCAGTCTTGTTAATTTTAACGGTAATTCCATCTTTACCATTCTTCAACTTTCTCACTCTACCTATTACCTCATCCAAAATCTATTTCTGTCATTAGAACATCAGATCAGCATACACATTTCACATGCATCTTCATTATTCGTTAATGTGTAATGCAGATTTCGAAAGGTGTTCCTCACACATCTCACATGCCATTTTTCAATGCAGTAACGAGAAGTACCATCCCTATTCATTTATTCTTGAAAGATTCACTTTAATCTCTTTCTTGACTCTCGTGTCATAATTCCTTCCAGAAGAACTTCCCATTCCATTGTAAGTCCCCATTCATTACACTGGGGAACAGCCATTTCGTTGTCTTAGATCTGTGACTTGTTTTTGACTAACTTTTGCCTCTGGAATACAGAAAAATAACTCTCAGTGTTTTGTTCTATCGACGGTCACACTTCTCTTAAGCTACAGTATATCCCTTTTTTTTGTCTCACAATGTTATTCAATAATGGTTCAATATAAACGAAAGATTAACAGGAAAAACAGTACCCAATATACTGTTCACAATAGTTTAGTTCATACAAAAGTTACATATAGTTACCTGCAAGTTTAAACTTTCGATCGATAAACACTAATTCTTAAGGTAATAATTTCGCTTACACTTTTCCGGACGTGTTTAATCTGTGGACAGTTTCTCAGGCTTGAGCTCCAACAATAGTCGAAATCATATGACATTCCATTTAGTCTTGATTATCGTGCTCCATCACCTTCAAATCATTTGGGGCAATTCGCTCACCGCGCCTCATGCACTGGACTGCACCTAAGATTTTCGGGAAGGTTAGCAAGACTGGTATCGTAAAAAATGCAATTGTGGATAACTTCACATGTTGCCAACCTAAGATTTGAAGCTCTCAGATTCTGTGACAATTTCGGTGTAATTCTGTGCTCGGGTATTTCCAAGAAAGTCTTTGACCATGTTTCTGAATGCCAACCAAGCATTCTTTTGAAGTTCTGTCATTGTTCCCATGAAATGTTCATCTTTAAGGAGCTGCCGAATCTGTGGACCATCAAACACACCGGCCTTTATCTTTTCAAATGACAGGCCTCAGGAAAATGCGAAATGAGATACTTGAAAACAGTCTCCTCAGTTGGGAAAGCTGCTTAACAAATTGTTTTCATGGAGAACCACGGAGTTTTATATGCAGAGGTGGAAATATTATGCTCTTTCTGTCGACAAGGGGCTGATGTAGAATGTTTGGATCACCAGGCTTCAGGTCAGATCTTGGGGGCCAATTCGACGCACCCAATTCATCTCACGAACTCTGCCTGTCCAACTAACACAAAAAACATGGGATAAGGGTTATCCGCGTTGCTGATCCAAGAGGGAGCCAGACCATCTTAATGGTCATCACAGATGATTCTTGGCGGCATGTGATGATTGCAGACTTTCAAGTGACTCCTCGTTATGTTTCATGATTCTTGCACACAACAAACTGAATGGCCTTTGGGGAAATGAACCAAATAATTTCATTGTGGAGGAGGACACACTTCAAGCTCCGGCTTGAACATCGATGAACAGATCGATAGTTCAGCTGCGTTTATAGGCTGAAATTCGCGCAACTCTTCATTATACCAACGTACGTTATGGCAATACCAAATCATCTATCACTTCGAAAGTTATTGCAGAAAACGCACTTTCTCTTGATCGAAGTGGATCTTGCTCCCCTTTTTCAAGAGTTTTCTCGTGCAGTCTTGATGCTAACAGCTCTGAAGCTTTTTTGGATAGTCCCAAAGTCATCGTGCCAATATTCACATCGATCAAGGCTGTCAAATTTCCCTTACGAGCGGAAATCATCTTCAATCTTCTCAAAATTATCGTCGGATGGAATGGTCACTGTTGATGTATCATCAGACCGTATTCCTGTTATTTCAAAGTGGTAATTCTTTGAATAAACTGGCACTGGGGATTGCAGATGAATAGAGGCATATGGCGTATAGCTTGATGGATAAATCTAGCGATACTCTAGTTTACATTTGTTTTCTTGTTATAGTCCTGGACGGTTGTTTTACTATTTACAAAAGTACAATCAACTTGGTGATCTACTGGGCTCTCGCCAAATCATAGATATACCAAATGGAAATTTATGTCACGTTTTCCTTCGTCCCACATCCGTAAACTTCGACACATCGCTTCCATCACTTTGCTGTGGAGCCATGAAATTTATTTGGATCATCCCTATCTGTCACTTGTAAAATATGCAAATAAGCTTTGCCATACAAATGTATGGACTGTTTGGTCCTCTGACTTGGAAATTGGTAAATGCCCATACTACAAAATGAATCGGAGCTGTTAAGCACTTCGACTCGAACTAGCAGAGGCAGACAAAAGGAAAGGTTTCAGTTATGTAGTATAGAGTTAAAACTAAACACGGTAACCCTTGTATACAAAAAGAACACTCGAGACTCAAAGTTCCAGGAAGGCGCTACACTAATCAAGCGAACACAACCCTCATACTAGTCACTCAGGCGTAACTGAACGTAGTCTCGGACAAATATGCACCTTTCGCTCGGTCTCGCTAACTATGACGTCATTTCACCCGTGTATATATTTATCTATATATATATATATATTATATTATTATATATATATATATATATATATATATATATCTATATATATTTTAATATATTAATAATATATAATTAATATTATATATTATACATATATATCTAATATTGCAGAGAGTGGTCACTTCTAATAAGGTGTAGAGAAAAAACCTGACGTGCTAGAAGAAAAGTAACTACAGATGTTGAAGGAATCAGCATGCCTAGTTACCTGAAACGGTTGAAAAGATGAACTCAACAAAAACAAAGTTACAAATTGTTCCCCAGTGAATTATTCTTCCAATTGTTCATTTATCTTCTTTTTCCTCCTATATTTATGCAATTTTTAGTCTTCCTTTTTTCCTCCTTATTTTCATTGACACGTTAGAAATTTTTCATCCTAGGCTATTTAGCCCATTCAAACTACTACTCCTTTTTAACTTTTAACCGCTTTGCAATCACCTTCTTCATTCCACACTCCACTATTTAAACATTCTTACTTCTCTTAATTTAGCAGCATCCAATACTTTCTCTTGCACTATAGCAAAAGGTTTCCTTCATTTCCTTTAGATTTGTTCAGTTTCACCTTGTTCACATTCAACTGATTTATTTTCAATTGTTCTAAGTCTTCTCACATACTTTTCCTTATAACCTTGCTCACGAGGTTATAACTTATATAATTTATAACTTAACTTCCTTATAACTTCTCACTCTTAATTCTCCCAACTTATATCCTTCTCTCTTTCCTCTCCACCTATGCCCCCACTAACCTAATCTTACATAAAATAAAATAATGATCTGATGAACCAATTCCCAACCCCCTCACTGATTTAACATCTATTACATATTTCAACATCTTCACAAAACTCAAAATTAATCATACTTTTCATTTCGACACCATCTCTACCTACCCCAAATCTCACATTCTTATGAATACTCTTCTGCCTGAAGAATGTATCAGCTACACACACACACACATACATTAACAAACACACGCACACCTCCTCACAGAAATCAATCGCCGTCCTACTCCTACCGATTCTCATTTTCTCCTGCAACACCCAAGGGCACGTATTATACAATCTCTTTTTCGATCACCTTTTAAACCATTTAAGTCGCCCAACACATTCAATCTAAAGCTCTTACTCACCCCGTTCAAAACATCAATAAGATTATCTCAAAAAGTCGTACTCTCCTCAACATCAACCTCAGATGGACCATATGTTACAAGTTACAACAACACATACCTTGACCTTTTCAAACTTAAATTTAACCTTTATAATTCTAGTACTCACAGAAACATAATCCACAATAGTTCTATGCCACAGGTTATTCATCAGAAACGCAACTCCTCCCCCCCCCCTCTCCTCATTCCTCTCCACTCCAGCACACATACATTTCATCCCACACCACTCGTCTTCACTGTTTCCTTTGATTTTCTTGCTTCATCTACAGGAAGCAAAATCATTTACGCCTGTTTCTAAATACATCCATCGACCTCCTCCCTCAACCATTTATTCCTCTAACATTCCTTGTGCTAAGACGATTCATACAATTTCGCCAAAACATATATGGTTCGCTTACAGCGGTGACGGACCGGGCTCCGAAGCTTGCAATAAGCATTCTAGCAAGAGATTAAGCTAGTACAGGTGCGGCAACAACCAACTACCACTGGTCCCTTTAGTCCGGCCTTCTAACGTTTTAGTATAAAATAATTGAAACCGATTTTGTAACTTATGAATGATGGAATAAAAGGTTTAAGAGAGGAAAATTGGTTTGAATATAATTCACGATAAAGGTAATTAGGTCGACATCCCCACTTATTTCATACGGATATCAGCCATATATATATAATATATATATATATAGTATATATATATATATGTATATATTATATATATGACTATATATATATATATATACTATAATATATTATAAATTTATAAGAGTTGACATCCGTTAAATTAGGGTTAGGCTTAGGTTAGGTTTGGTTTTGCATGAGTAGATGGTAGGACAGACCTATAGGCCTATTAGGAATGTATTTAACCCTAAATTATGAAATTACGTTGACAACATTTTTTACGTGATTGTTCGTTCCTGGAGTCAACCTCTAATAAAAAGGTCATATATATATATAAATAATTATATAATAGATTATATGTATATATATATATATGAGTATATAATAATAATATATATATATATATATATATATATATTATATATATATATATATATAATATTATATATATATACAGCTCTTATTTTTGTGGCCCTGTCTGAACAGCAAACCATGGCAACGCAACAGGATAACCTGATCAGAATAATAAGCCATATATGACTATTTTGCTCTGAGAAAAGGTACAAAGAAATTTTACGAGTTAGGCTTGGATTTGGCCATTGATGATTATCATCCTCTATGAGGGACGTTTTTCAACCATGAGGAAAGAAAAGAAACTCATTTTTCGATCATTAAAATGTTATAGATTTCCAGTAGTAAAACTTGTCAATACTTTATATATATATATAATATAATAATATAATATAATATATATATATATAGTATATATATATATATCATATATATATATATATATATATAATATCTATATACTATATAATATACTAGTATTATATAGGATGAATCATTTGGGCAAGAGGATCAAGTATCTTGCCTAGAGGGCGTATAAGCGCTAATTTATTGTGGACTTGGAAGCCATCTTCGTCGCTATGGTGAACATTATGAGAAAGAAAGAGCTGGTTAATCGAGCGTAACATAACCTCTTGTATGGCAGCTGCATGCCCAGCCATCGAAGTATCAGCTTATATAATATATATATAGTCATATTATATATATATATCATATAATATAATACAGTCTTGCAAATATAGAGCATAAGTATATAATATATATATATATATACATAACTAATAACTAAGTGTGTGTGTGTGTGTGTGTGTGTGTGTGTGTGTGTGTGTGGCTGTGGGCTTCGTCGTGTGTGTGTGTGTGAAGGAGAGCAGAAAGAGCAGAGAGAGAGAGGAGAGAGAGAGAGGAGAGAGAGAGGGAGAGGAGAGAGAAAGATGAGTCGAAACTCAAAAACCTCCTGCGGCAAGCCATTCCAAAAAATTAACAATATTACTGAATGAATGTTCTTTTCTTCTATCAACGATGGCATGCCTTTTCTAATTTCTCATGTGAACTCCATGGTCTGCAGTTCGTGTTATGATTAGTGTCAAGATTTTATTAAATTCGGCTCTCCGTAATCTATCCTAGTGATCAATATTTTGTAGCTTTATTGTTCGTGTACTTTTGGATCGGTCCTTTCATAGAACGTTAATAACTCTTCAGCGCTATCTGTCTTAACCTCAAAAAACCTGTAAATCATCATGGCTCTACGTTGCGACTCATCTATCAGCATTTATTATGAATTTCCTTTAAATACGAAGGCCCTAAATCTGTGTCAAAACTCTAATATTGGGCCTCGTACGCTATTATACAGTTTACTTACAATTCCTGTCTTGTACACGAATTTAGCTAGTTTAATTAAGCAAGCCTATCATCTTATTAGCTTGTTATTCTCTTCAAGACACTGATTAGCTACTTTCCAATTAGACCTTTAAATTTTAAATACGCCTTAATCTTTTTTCTTTAGACTCAAGCCAATCCCAATTCATATCATAGTGTAAATCTTTTAATGAGTAACCTAGTGAAGACTTTACACCTTTACTATTAATTTCATGCCCTATCTACCCCGAAGATTTCAACATCATTGATTGAATCTTTATACATCCATCACTATTCCTTACTGAGGTAGCCAACGTTGTGGTCTCATCTGCAAAACTTAGAAGGACGTTAAAATTAATCTGGTCGTAAATGCATTTATTATATTAATATATATATAATTATAATATTAATTATAATATATCTAATATAATATATATATATATCTATATATAAAAATTAAAAATAATAATATATATTAATATAATTATACAAAATATATATATATATATATATTATATATTTATATATATACGAACAATAGTGTCCCAGCACTAAGCCGATGGGCAGTCACTCTTCACTATTTCATGATGAATTATTCCATGTAGTAGTTCAGATTTGTCTACTCACAACCATCTTTAATCCATATAGCGATACATGCCATATATATTCACCTTCTTATTTGATATCAGACGTGATTGAATAGAGTCGAGGGCAACAAAATAAGTAGATTTAGTCTATCATTACATCCCAAAGTATATGCTTATGCGTATGAGGTTCACAAAGACTAATTTTGATGCTCTAGTGGGTTGGTCTTGACCCTGTAATTGATACGTCATCATGTATGTGAAGGTTGAGTAGGGACTTTCCTATATTTGACACTGAAATAATATGCCATGGCAACGGAGGGGAAAAGGAGGTTTCCACGATTTATTTTTTCTCATGAAATA
>JABUQX010125808.1:0-12500 GCA_015478945.1 Trachelipus rathkii
TCTACAAAATGATGATTGCTCTTTGATTATTCATTTGATTTATCTACTTTAGTGTAACAATCACAACTTGTCAGGAGTGGAATCGGCGTTTATTCATTAATACAAACAAGTATGATTATAAAAGAACGACGGTAACTCCTAAGGATAATACAAGTGAATCGGTATGTATCAGTATGAGGAAGGTGAACAGATTAGTTTTGTGACTTTTATGATGACCTACTAGCACCTTACTAAGAACAAACAGATAAAGAGCTCATAGAGTCTGCTGACAAGGTAGTGTAACTTATGTAATAGATTATATAAATATAAATTATAATAAAATATGATAGGTCGCGAAATCTAGAAGAGTGTTCTTAATTAGTGTAATAGGAAATTTGTCTCGCTTCTAGAAATGTTTGTGGCAAGTGAAATATAGAAAATATTTGAATAATACGTATACTGCTAGAGTATTGTTAAAGTAAGAGATCAATAGAATCTTATAAAGAAATAACTCTAAGTGGACATGCACAATCATTTGTTGATGCGTGAAAATAGATTGTTGTGTGCACTTGTAGTAATTCCAAGGTAAAGTGCTTGATATTAAGCTGTGATATAAATTTACTATGAGAACACCCTAGTATTATATCACCAGTAACTTCTATAATCTGCTGGTATAGATATTGCTTTGTTATTATGATCAAAAAATGGAAAATAAATAATATATAGAATAACGCTTATTTTATGTAGCGAGCAATGTCGATAACGTATAGTACGTATATAGTGAATTGCTTTACTATATAGTCATCATGTGATATTGGTCCGGTATAGAGTGCAGTGCGGAGTTGGAATAGGAGATATAGAGCACTAGGTTTTATATAGAATGAAGTGTGAAAAACTATTTTAGTTATATAGCCAAAGAGATCGTAAGGGGATTCTTATTAATCAAATTTTAGGTCATTAATGAGACTAGTAGTAGGTCAAAATATAAAAGTTATTAATAAGGCAACACTTAGTTACATGTAATTATAATATATCTCGTTTTTACTAGTAATTATATTAATTAGCTTGCTCTCTTCTTCATTAACAGTTATGTACTTTAACTATTAAAATGCAACTATGACTCTTATCTACTTTAATGTGTAGTTTAATAAGTATATGAACTTTTAATAATAGTTAATATATAATATATATATAATATTATTAACTATATATTCTTTAATTATAAATTAATGATAATTATAAGGATGATATAAGAACTTATTTAAGTATAATAATATATTCTTTAATTCTAAATTGATACAGCATACACAACTATTCCAGATGACATAAGGACTGACAACATTGGGAAATAAAACTACATCAAACGGTCTTAGTGATTTGGCTAACTTACAAAACTCTATTTGGATCTTTCTTTGGTATATTAATTATATTATATCATGTATGGAGCTCATATTTAATTAAGATATATATTAACCATAGAACTAAATATAAAAGTTGACTTTTATAATATATATATACTGATAAATTATTTGTCAACATTTAATTATTATATATATTAATTATATTAATATTATATTAGGAGGAAATATTGTGTGAACATTCGCTTATTTATATATATGTATCAATTGTAACATACTCTTAGGTTCATTTTGTACTGATAAATGGGTGATTATTTATTCTTTGATTTTCCAACTGATATAAGACAGAATTTGTCTTTTCTTTCTATCCAATATTTTCTATCCATCACATCGGTCTTAACTAGAGGACATAAGGGGGTCAGCACACAATTTAAGGTACAGCGGGAGTGAGGGAGCCTCCTAGTGAACCTTAGATTACGCTCCACTAAGATAAAATACGCACACTTATAGTATAATGATCAACTTTTCACAAGTTAAAGATTATTATTAATTACACAAGAGAATAGCTAAGGTTTAGAGTACTATACTTTAACTAAAGGGTGGATAATATACTTCTTCAAAGTATCTCTGTGTTATAACATGTTCAATATAATAGTATTAATAAGTATATTAAGATCTACATATAAATTATTACTTTATACGCCTCTATTTATATCTCGATAGCTTATTATAGTATATAATAACATAATAGTAAACATTAACCTCCTAAGGGTAATTTAATATAAGTTATAAACATCAGTAAGGTACGTATTTACTATAGAGATCTCGCATCACTATATTATAAGGTCACATCTCTGAATATAATGCATCACTTGCTAGTCTATATTTAGTTAGTCTCAATATACACTCTTTACTCGTATTTTATTCATTAATAACCTTATTATATAACTCGTATCTTCTATTACTCATTCTTAGCTTCAGCTATAAGCTTCAGCTTCAATAAGATCACTATTTTTCTACAATATTATCAGTCTCTTTGGTATTTTGATTTATTGAAATATTAATAGTATTATCTACGGACCGTGATATCTCATATGAGAAATGTAAATTAATATCACTTATTATATGATAATACATATATCTACTAATGATATACTGATTTAAGTTATAAACCGTCGAAAATGCTTTAGTATCAAAGGTTGTAAAAGATTTATCTATCTGATTACCCATTTCTTTAATTTTTCTAATAATATATATGAAATATAAACGTGTTACTATAGGTTAAATTCTAAAATTTTACTAATTCTATATATTTATTTACATTTTATATACTTTCATGTTAATTCTATTATTATAATAAATGTAATAAATATAAATACATATATTACTATATATCTATGATAGTTGAATATACTCAATAACTTCTTTCCCATGCATTAGTTTTATGAATATAGGATTATTACATGTGGTAATTATACTTATATTAGTGATAAATAGATACTGACAAAAAATATTAATGGTTAGTTTTATATAATAGATAAATATTATCATAACAATGTGATACATTAATAGCATGTGTTGGATCCTGATTTTGTATACGATAAGGTAATCTAGAGTTAAATGATCGCTTATTTTAAGAAAGAAAATATGAATAATGCCGTGATAAGTTGCGCAACATAAAGATAAAAATATTGTAATGTATAGTTAGGGTGTCATTATTGAGTATAGTTACTCATAACGAGAATATTAATGGACCTAGTGTGAGACGCTCTATATCCTAGTATATGATAGTGTAGATCTAACTACATACATTCTACTTTTATAAATTCACTCTATCCGAACATAGTAATGATAAAGTTGAGATTCTAGGGTTTCGATACTAAACTATTAAACTCTTTTGTAGTCACGTTTGATATTACACAGTAATTTATATATGATTAATATAATAACTATTATTTAATTCATTCTAGAATACTACGAGGGAATAAGGGTATTATTTTATATTTTTAATTATATTATATAATTTTAGTTTTAATTTAAAGTAATATTATTATATATTTATATATATACATATATACAAGTTTCAATATCACATATGATGATGATTAATTAAAAAAGTATATTTTAAATAAATATATACTTATTAATTTTATTATTATTATTAATTATATATCATTATATTATAATTTATTAATTATTAATTATTATTTATATATATATAATTTAATATATATATAAATTTATTAATTTAATTTTATTATTAAATTAATTATAAATATTATTATTTATATATATATATTTAATTATTATATAGTAAATAAATAAAAAGTGGTAAATAATTATTAATATAATTAATTTATTATATATATTCCTTATTAATACTAATATATTTATTTAATTTAAACTTAACTTAAATTTTGATGCACTCGGATCTGATATTTCATGATACTATTCGATACTCTAAAAATTGAATATATCATACTATAATTCACTGACGGAAAGTGTATATAATTAATATACATTTATTGATGTGAGATGTACCTCTACCTTAGTCTTACTACAGCAGGGTCATATAATATGTTGCGTGCTCTAATGAAGATACCCTATCTATGGACTCATAGAGTACTAATCTGTTATAGACAAGTTTTATAATATTAGACATGATATTCTGTGTAATGATATTTAACGGATAAAAGATAGGCAACAAATAGGTCTTAAATATAGTTGCGTTTATCGAGATATACATACAAAACAGATTCATTATTTTTATACTAGGTTTAATTATTATTAATTAAACTCTATTTATATATTAAAATATAGTAAATATAGATTATTTTAAATTTATTGGAAATAATACTATTTTAAATATGTATTTGTACTTATTCATTTTAATAGTATATAGTGTTATTTATCGTTTTAAATTTTATAATCTAAATTGTTAGTAGGGTATAGTTAAGATCTGAAACATAACATTAGAGATATATCTTTTAGTAGTTTTATTATTTTGTATATATTAAAATAGTCATATTAGTGATTGTATATCTACACTCACTCATTATAAATTTTTTTCACTTTTTTTATCATATCATTTTTATTACCATATCTTTCTCATTCACCTCGATAACCTTACTCTCATGTAAATAATTTTTGATAATATATTATATTATTTTATATAATATATATCTAATATATATAATATAATATATATTATTATATATAAATATATTTATTAATTTAATATATATAATATATTATATATATAATTAATTATAATCATTGATAAATTATGAATATTGGAGGATATAGATATGCTTAAATGAATACATATTTATGAACGAGGATTCCACTCCGGTACTTTCATCATGAGCAGAGTGTGAATATAATTACATAATATATTGTAATAAAAGAAGAAAACAACAAAGAAGTGAATTGTGATCTAGTATATCATTCTTTTATTATTATTGACATTAGTATTCAAATTTTTTATATTAAGCTTATTATTATTTATATATATTATATATAAGATATATTATTATAAATTAATATATTATATTAATGCAAATATATTTATATAATAATTAATTATAAAAAAATATATATATCTTATAAACTATGTTTTTGTACATTATATTTATAATATTATATATATAAGTAATATATATATTATATTATTTATTATATTATTTAATTTTGTATTGTATTAATAATATTATATTTAATATTAATTCTATTATTATATGTATTATCATTTTAATGATTATTATGTGGTTACCAGTTATTGCAGTAATTTATAATTATATTGTATTCATTTTAATTTATTAATTATTAATATATTATTTATCTAAATATTTAATTATTTTATTATTATTATATATATATATATAGAAGTATTATAAAGCTATCCATATATATATCAGATTATTAATTTATATTATTTAAAATTATTAAATATTTATAAGTATATTACTCGATTATCTGTCATATTTATATTATTATTATTATTATTATTTTATTATTATATATTTTGGTATTATTTATGTATATATTAATTATATTATATATTATATTATATATATATATTATTTATTATATATATAATATTATTATATAAATTATATTTATAATT
This sequence comes from Trachelipus rathkii, assembly GCA_015478945.1. Classification (NCBI taxonomy): domain Eukaryota; kingdom Metazoa; phylum Arthropoda; class Malacostraca; order Isopoda; family Trachelipodidae; genus Trachelipus; species Trachelipus rathkii. The sequence continues at coordinate 5,464 of JABUQX010125808.1, forward strand.
ATATTATTAATATTATAATTTATATATCATACTATTATATATTATTATTATTATTTATTAATTTTATTAATTAATTATTATTATTATTAATTAATTATTATAGTAAATAATATTTATTTATTTAATATTATTAATTATTAAATATCATTTAATATTATTAATTTAATTATAATACTATTAATATAATTAATATGTAATTTTTTTTACTTATACCTTTTTTTTCTATCTATCTATCTATTATATATTATTTTCTGTAAAATATTAAATATATAATTAATATAATTTTATGGAATAGTATTTATAATTTAAAATAATCCACTCATCTATGAGACGCCACGTAACTATTAGGTGAGTGTAGCTGTGAGTAGCAATTGAACCTATTTATTATTCTAATCGTTACTTAGCTATATGAGATTGACGAGTAAGTGTTTGATAGACTGTGTAAATTATATACCGTGAATGTTGAGGATGAGTGTGTGGTTTGGGTGTGTGTGCATAGTGGATCATTGCTCCTCGAGCATTTAAAATAAGTCACTTATTTAATAATCATATTAGGAATAATTATATCCACAAATGAAAAAAAGATAAGATACAATGATGATATGGATTAATGTAATGGGACGGTATAGACTCATGCCACTTGCGATTCAGTGCATTAAACGCATTGGATATATATTTAGATGGACATATTTTTACTTTATCCATTATTTCACTAATGGTAACGCTACACAGTGATTCTGAGAAAATCTGGAGAGAGTTATACGAATGCTCGTAAGTTTTCTTGTGAATTTTGTAACTAATCCACTTTATGATATTAATGCCTTATATTAAACTTGGTATTGTTTGTAAAGTCTTCAATAAATTTTACTGCAATAAATAAGACATTAACATTATCTCTTAATATTAAGTTATTGTATTATTACATATATAATAATATAGAAAGTTATATTTTACTGATGAGAAAAATTGATAAAATCCCCATTACTATGATGTGATTATCAGTTGCATATTTTGAATTGTATAGAAGACTAAATTTTAAAAATGCAGGATTTATAGTCGAAGGTATAAATAAAACTTATTTACAGCATTGTGGAGTTCTACAAAAAGGCTATGTATTTGGTCTAAACTGAAGTAAGTCTAGTTCCTCGCTGCAATGTTATTTTTAGTTATAATTTAAATAATTAATTTTCGATAAATTCCTTTCGTAACCAAATAAACTAGAAATAAGAAAATAAATTCAAAATTTACTTTCCTTTTTTGATTGGACAGTGATAAAATAAAATCAGTTTTATATTCAGAAAACGGAAATAAGTCAATAGAAGAAAACATAATATAATAAATGAATTGAGCTTAATTCTTTCTTTATTTAATCCATTTTTAGAATGCTTTGAAAGACAACAATAAATGAAAGTAATTAATCTTTTTCATTTTTTTTAATTTAAAAGAAATATATATGACTATGACTGCTTTCATTATCTAAAAATACTTTTGTCATTCAGGATTTGTAAATTATAGATTAGAGATAGTTTAGTTTTTTTGAAGGTGTTTACAAATATCTATTTATATCGAAAAATTCCAGTTATACGGCACTTAGATTTTTTTCAATTGATGTTCACATTCATTAATGAAGTTACATATATATATATAATATTATAAATAACCTTTTAATTTATAAACTTTCATTATAATAGGCATCAGTAATAACTCGGGCACATATATTAACTAATTGATTTTAACGAGGTCTAAAAAACATACATTCGCAGTTTATAGGGATACCTACTATTAACACTACAATTTAATAATTTTGTATGTTTTAAGAGATTTCAAGGTATTTTAATGAAATAGAAAAAAACTGTAAATATGGATAACTCAATTCGTGTTTTATTTATAATGTATATATAATATATAATTATTACTACAGAAGGTATATATACATATATATGACAAAATAGGTCATATAAAATTAAGATAGCATGAGCTATAAAATGACTATCATGATGAGTATTGAATATAAATGTTAACGATTACAAAAATCCCTGGTAATTATAGAAATAAAGTTTTATTAATTTATGGGCAACTTAATTGAATATGACTTATTAGAGAAGTAGTTTATATATAGAGACAGGATATATTATATACTCGGGAAAAAGGCTAAGTTTGCGTTATCGTTATTCCGGTTTCTTATTCAGAGAGGGAAAAAGGAAAAGATAACTGAAGTAGCGTTAACTTTAAACTATCTTCAAAAAACCTTAAATTCTTTTTGTAAATCTTGTTTATCACCGGTTTACTGAGACGATCGTACTTTTGCTTTTCAAATATGAACATTAATTACGGTTCTTTAAGCAATTTATTGGTTTTTTGTGTATATTAAATTTTCAACATATATATTTTAATGTTAATTAAAGAAATACTTGTCACTCCCTCACAATGGTAAGACTTCTCTAAGCGACTCAAGGGTACTATTATTAATTTTAGGTGTCCTAAATTACATTCACCAACGATTTTAATTGCACTTAAATGCCTACTATCTCTAATTGATATATTTACTACATATCTTTTTACTCACTCTGGCATACATCCGTTCCCTTTTCATCAACATTGATAAATTATATTATAAATATTTTTAAACCACTCTCTAGCACTTTAGTTTACTAGTCATGTCTTCACATTATTTCTATATCTATAATTATACTTACTAACTTATTATTCGAGGTGTGGCTGTCCTCAATATCTTTATACATCATTAACCTTACTCTTATTATCTATGCTTTTTTCATTCAATATATCTCATCTTTTCTTTTACTATTACATCGTGAATCAAGATTCTCTACAATCCTCCTCAACTCCTTCAGATTTCGCATCACACAATAATCAAACATCTGCATATAATAAATAGGTAGGGCATCTCTCGTCCACGCCTTAATCTCAATATCCACTACTCCATTTCCCATTCTAACCAAGATTTGTGGAGTCCGGAGCTGGGGAGCTCGGTAATGATTGAAGAGAAGTGGAGCTCATCTGTGGTAATCGGCAGTTCCCGGAGAAAAGTGTCAAAGTAGGAGTTGGTAATTTATTGAAGAGGGTGGAAAATAATCGGATCGGAAAATTTAGAAACGAGCACTTTCCACAACCTGATTCTAACAACCATCCTTGCCATCCACTCCAACCTCTAATATTTATAACCCATCCCATCATACAAATTGGAAATAACCAACTGAAGGCTACATAGTTCACATCCTGAGTCACTCCGCTATTAATAATTATAAAAATTCATTCAATTCTCTCTCACAAAATCACTATGACACACGCTTTACTATGTGTTCATAATAATATTGAACATGATTCTTTTGAGAATTCCATTCAGAAGCTTTACACAACAATGCATAACAATTATTAGCCATTTTTATAACTCTTCCTATATGAATTCGAGTAACGTCTCCTGTTGCAAATAAAAAAACCTAAATAACAATTTTATTCTTCTCCTCACTCTCATTTCTCTCAATTACTTTTTCAAATGGTAAGATTTGATTCCACACATCCTCTACCAACCATTTCTAAAGCCACCTTGTTCTCCACAACAGTCCTTCAGTCTCGACGCATTCTTTCGACAAAACATAGTATAATAATCTACTTTCCTACTACAATCTTAATAAACTCTAAATTCTCCCTATAATTCTACAGTATACCCTTTATCTCATTTCCTTATAATAAGGGTACTATTACTGCCTCGTTCAATCCCTCGCAAAGCTCCATAGAAAATCATTTTTCCTATTCTGCAGAATCTCAATGTTCCTAAATAACATGTACTCGTTTTTGAATCATCATTAATAAATAGCGCGGTATTTCATCTATACCTGCCAGATTTACCAATTCTTGTTAATCGCATCTAAAATTATCCTCCTTCTTACTAAATGATCCTCCTATGCCAACACAAGAGAATGACTATTTTTGCAGCGATCAAACATAAAACCCACTTCACCATCACATCTCAAACCATGGTTTTTCAAGGGAAGTTTCAATATTTGGCACGTGTGCGCCCAGTTTTCATATACCACTCCATAAAAATGGACATAAAATTCGGAATACAGCCAATTTTTGATCTATAAAACACAACTGTAGAATTTTTTTTGGGCCTCTAGAAGACGCCTTGTATCTCTCCGCTTTAGAGTAGGTTTCTGTGTACGTGATAGGTATATCTTCTTGCATCAAAATATTTAAAATTTCGTTTGAGAACTCACATGTTTATTAGACCAATTTGAATTCGGAACTCTACTATAAGCTATTCTAGCTCGAAATGACTCAAACTTGCAAAATATGTATAGAAGCCATTAGTCCATTCAAACTACAACAGGTCACATAGAAAATCTGTTTTCTGATTTCATATATTGTCAGATTTGTGCCTCATCGTTGTCATCAACTTTCCAAACCACTTTTTTTGGATGTTTGAAATGAAAAATTACGGGCTGAGAGTGGTGAAATTTTTTCAGGATATGTAGTCGTGGGGATGCACAGTTTTTTACTTAGATGTATATTCCTCTGTATACATTGCGATGTGGTATTCTGGATTTTGGTTCTTGGAACAAGTTTTCAAAAAAAAAGTTTTTTGGGGAAATTTTGTAAAAATTTCTATTTTGAGTATAGCAAAAAAAATGCTATTGCATTAAAGTCTATACAATGCGTGTATCTCGTCCGACCCTATATGGAACAAGGTTCTCGAAAATTTTGAAGTTGATCGGATAAGTATAAAAAAATATAAATCAAGATTCCACTTTTTTGAATTATTAAATTTTTGAAAAAGTGAAATATTGATATATATTTTTTTTCTAACTTATTCAGTCAACATCAAATTTCAGGCTGTGTATAGTCCGGGCAAGATCATCGTTTTTACTTAGATAATTTTTTTTTGTATACTCAAAGAAATTTTTACAAATTTCCCAAATTTTTTTTTTTATGAAATTTTGTTCCAGAAATCTATAATCTCATAATCTTAAATAGCATATTACTACAAAGAGAATTATTACCTAAGTAAAACATTGTGCCTCTCCTTCGACTACATAAGTCCTGAAAAATTTCATTCACTTCGCTTGAAGAGAAAAAAAACTATCGCAATTTTCATTTCTTTTCCAAAAATCCAAAAAAAGTGGGTTTGGAAATTGAACAACGCTGATAAAAGAAAAACTCAAAACAATCAAAAAATATTATAGTTATTTTGTAGGTAATGGACCAATCTAGCTGCCACTCACTTATTTCAAGTTTGAACGTCAGTTCGAGAAATAGTGTAGGAGAAGTACGGAAAATGTAAAAAACATGGGTTTTGAAAAAATTTAAAATTGTAGTGAAAGATAATATGTATATATATATATAGTTATATTGAAGCTATAGAATTATATTTATCAGTCTTATTTTTAGTGCTGAATATACTATATATATAATATAGATTATATAATATATAATATTATATATATACCTATATATATATATAGTATAAAATATATATATTATATTATATATATATATATATTTAATATCATACTATATATATTTATATAAGTAATAATATAACCTATATATATATATATATATACCTATATATTATAATATCTAATAATATTATATATTATTTATATATATATATAATTATATAAATATATCATATATATATATATTGAATAAATGATACCAGACAGGAAAAACACCGGGATCAAAACAACTTTTAGAGGCAAAAAAAGTTCAGTTTGAGGTGTTTCTTAGGGTTCAAAATCGGCTGATATTCCGAATTTAATATTTTCATTTTTAGGGGGGGTGAAAATTCTGCAATAGCACGAGCCAATATTGGATCTCCCTTCATATACTGCAACTGTTCACTATTAAGATTTTGAAGTGTTTCACACCACACTATTAGATATATTCAATCTCATCAGTATATAGAATAAGCACGATCACCCTATTCATTATATATTATGCAAGAATTTCCGCCCTATTCCACTGAGTTTATAATACTCTATATTCATATATATTACTATATCGTTAAATAATACAAATATTATAGATAAAATTGTGGATATTATAACTTATATATTAAAATATAATAATATTATAATTGAATAATTCTTGTGCTGTGTTGGTTTTCCATAGATTTTGTAATAGGCAAAACCATAATCACACAATATTTTTGCATTTTGTTATATATAAATACTTATACTCAAAGGATTTTATTCTATAATTGATATGGGTGGTCAATTGGCCATCAGCTTATAAAGAAAGTCAAACAAAATGTAACGGACTAAAAAGTAACGGGATAATAAAATAATAATATAGTGTATTAATAGTTCATACGGACACGAAGACTTAATATCATGAACACGAAAAAGTAACACATGAAGTTCGTTACTTTACGAGCCGTTACTCGTAAAAAAACTAGTATTCCGTAGTAAGGAGTATCGTGTGGTACGGATCCGTAGACTCACTACGCTCGATATTATATTAAAAATTAATTCTAACATTATCTTAAGTTAAATCTAAGAACTTAAATAATCTAGGAATAATATAATATATATATGATATATATATATATGATAATATATATATATTATATAAGTATATACTATATATTATATATATAGCCTGTTTTATATATATTATCTTATATATTAAATATATATACAATGATGCATAATAAATTTATTATAATATAATAATATAAGCATAATATATATTCATTTTATAAATATATATATATATTATAATATATATATATATATAAATTATTATATATATAAACACATATGATTTACTATAATAATAGGATTATATATAATTATAATATCACGGTACAAAGCTTATGCCGAGTATATGACATAAGAAAGTTGCTGGTAGAATTCACTCGCAAATCCACAAAATGCCCTACAAAAAATATGTTGTCCTTGATTGAATTAATTAATACAACCTTGTATCAAATATACTGAATATTTCTTTTTTATTTATAATATGTATATTTAAGTCATAAAAATCTGTTAAAAAATGGTAAAAAATGACAC
>JABUQX010125809.1:0-15000 GCA_015478945.1 Trachelipus rathkii
CTCAAATACAACAGCTAGTTAAGGAGGTGTGAGCAAGAAGTGGGCGTGCATAAGTTTTTTAATAATTCTGCTTATTCATTTATTTGGAATCGGATTTTATCATATAAAAAAAAATTCGGAATTAAAACCGGATAAGGCTGAAATCTTTATTAGTACTATTTTACCTTATAATAATCATATGTTAAGATATATATACAGGTTACCTAAGCATTTTCGATCCCCCGACTGTAAAAACTAATATATAAAAATCCCTATACCGATGATCGCCCCATCATCGATAATATTTAGGTACATTTCGGTCAGACCTCACGTAATCACTGACCCGTAACGGTCGTAAAGATTAAACTATGATATGAATGGGGATCATCTCATTTATTAATATTTTACGTAAATTTTAAAGTAAAAAAATAGCATTTTAAATGTATATTAAAATATATAATAATATATTATATTCTCAAATGAAAAAAAAAATGGAAGTTCATAAATTGATAAAAAACATTAAAATATTCTTTTAATTTTATTTATTTAAACTAAATTACTATTGAAAGGAAGTGGCATCAGGTGTGAATTAAAATAGAGTAATAATAAAAAAGTATATAAAATACAGAAATTTAAAATTTAATTACTATGTCTCGAGATATTAGGAATAAACGACAAAGAATCCATGTTTCATGCTTTGAGAAGAATGTAATAAGATAGAAGTGAGAGCATGTAATTGGTCAGCATGCTCCAATCTCCGAGAGAGTGTGACAAATATAAATAATATCAGTTAGCTCTAATACAGCGTCTATTTTATCAAGCGAACGAAAATTTTGGAATTTGTGATAATCGCCCACCACCTGAATGATATAGAAAGAATACTGTTCCTTATAAATTACCTCGAAATTATTTTATTATTAAAATAATCTATTTTGTATACCAATAAGAAATTTAATTCTGGGAGTTAAACCTTATAGCAAATATATTAGAGAATCTCGCCTTTTTTTATTAATATATTATTATTATATTTTATTTTTATTATTTTATTTTTTAATTATATATTAATTCTATTTGTATTTTTATATTATAATCTTTCTTTATTATTATATATATATTAAGTTATATCTACATTTATATTTCGTTTAATCATAATATAATAAAACTGATAGTGAAACAGAAAAAAGCTCACATACCTTAAAATAAAAAACAAATACTCTTATATATATTTAACTTTTAAACTTTTAGGTTTTTTTGTTAAATGTTTAATTTTAAAAATTTAAAATATATAAAAGAGAGTTATAATAACAATAAGATTTATCGTTATATTAAATGTAAGAGTTCGCAAAGGCGGGTGAAGGTGGAAGCTAGTAGCATGGATTCTACTCATCCTTTTTTAATTTTTGGGAATAAATAATATAGTATAATAAAAAGTGTGAGGTAGTAGAAAATAAAAAAATCCTCCTAGCTATAAAAATAATATATAATAATAGAAATAACACAAATTTTATTAATAATTTTCCTTATAAAAAAGTAATTAAAGTTAAAAATACCTTTTAATATTAGTATATATTTTATTTATTAAGAAACATGTAAAAATGCATAAAAAACTATTTTATTTATATATATTTATCCTCCCCTAAGGGTATAAAAGTGATATCCCACACTCACTCATCAAAATAGAGAGAGTTTTTTACTCAATTAACCTTAAAGTTGTATAATAAAACATTTATTTTTATTTATTAATTTTCTTTTTTCATTTATTGGGTGGTGCCGTAGCTCATGAACTCACTTTGGCGGGACCAAGTTAGACTAAAAGATACGAGAATTTTTAACAAATAATATTATAGGATGTACATTGCTATTTGGTTTCAATTTCGTTAGAGAAATGATATAGTGATGATTGAATCCTAATTAACGGGTAGGCATATGAATGGCGGTCGGGTCTCCCCTAATAGTTTCCGAGGAGCGGTGGTCCGCGCACCTCAGCCTGTAAATGGTGAGAAGCCGAAGAGGAAGAAGAGGGAAGAAATGAGAGGCACATAATGTCCACCCCATCCACTATTTCTGAAAAATAAAGATATAGAATCCGAAGAAAACATAACCCATTAACAAACACGCAAAGACGCTCGCGGCGCGCCAATCTAAAAAAGTAAATCAAAAATAACGATTGTAGTAAAAAATATCATACTAAGTTACAAGACGATTAAACAAAGCACGTCAGCGAGAGAGCTATAAAGAGCTGATAATAACATGAAAAATCCGTAATAAAGAAGGACATCCAGGCACTCAATCAATGGTCCTATAGCGCTTTCGAAACTCTATTTATTTTAATGAGTAACGTTTAATACCATAGCAACAGAATAAGAAAGAAAAAAAAGAAACGCACGCAATCAAAACACAGATATATAGAAAATAAACTGGCTTTCAATAAAAACACCAAAACTTGGAGTTGTGGTACGTACCCACCCCCCCCCCCAACAAAGGGGAAAATATTTTTTTTTTTTAAAAAAAAAAAAAAAAATTGAAGAACATAAGAAAAAAAAAATATGTAAAATATAATAAAAACAAAAAAGCACGCACATCTTTTTTTTTGTGTGAGACCCGGAGACAACAGCTTAAGACCATACGTTAGAACCAACAACCCACAAGAAAGGGTTAAGTGTGCTTGTTATAAATATCAATCATGAAAAATATACGACAAAATAAAAAAAAGTTTTATATTATACATTAACGAAAAAAAAATAAGTATCAATTATTTTTTTTAATATTTAATTTTATTATATTTCATATAATCGAAAAATAATAAATAAAGAGAATAACCTCATATTCTCTTTATGTTTCTTAATCAAAGAACCTCATCACTTATACCTTGTACAATTCTACCCCCCCTCATCCAGGTTTGACGATTTCAATCTAACCCAGCGAGATTCCAAGGGTCTAAACAAACCGTCAACTCCGTCGATTGAGGAGGGAAATTAAAAAAAAAGGCCAGAAGACCAATAAAAAGACCTATTTATAAAAGGGAGAAAACGAACACCTAGGTGTCATAAAAATCATTATCATAATTTGTCAGCTCTAGGGCAAATTCAGAATAACACGAACAAGAGCACGATCCGATAGTGGCCTTCACCTCTGTGGTTATTTTTATATCGCGGCTCGCTCCACACACCACGTCAAACAAGGAGATTGTCTCAAATTAAACTTTTAGATTTGGTTATGAGATTACACATCTGTCGAAAATGCAACCACGATACGTCTAAACAAACGTTGTTGAGATAAGAGTCACAACGAAACATGATATATTAAAATAACGTATATTTAGATTTAGAGACAAAGAAGAGGGATATAGTCTTAACCCACACATTTATTTTTGTTCAACTGTAGTTAATAAAATACTTAATAAAGCATTGCAGTCGTTAACGAATAACTATACAAAATTGATGTGTGGTTACGTGAAATATGAATCAATTTCTCTAGCCAATTATGGGTTGAAAATATTCTGTAACAAAACGAGAGTACTAGCAAATAGATAAATACAAGCTAGTTTTTTCATGCGTATGTGGCGTACGGAATCGCCCCAAGCAGTTATCGAGCCATGCACACGACACGAATTCGGGCAAGGGAAGAGTTTAGGCTTTTCTTTCGTGTTTGTTTTTCTTCTTTCTCTTTTAAATTTTTTAACCATAAATTTCATTTAAAAAATTATAAAATTCGGGTAGAAAACTTCAAAAGAATATTTTGATATCCAAATTTGGTGCAATTAAAAGTTACGCCGCTTTTATACAGCTAATCGCGAATTGTGATTTTTAGGAAAACTATGAAAGCTAGATCCAATCTTTTCTTTTTTTATAATATCTGTTATATTTTTTTGGATCATTTTATATATTTTTGAAGAGTGAAAAAAAATTTTCGCTCCCCAACAAGGAAAAAAAAGCAGGACTAAGGAGCACATAAATTAATTAATATATTCTCACGAGTAAAATAAAAATAATTATAAAAACACAAAAGTGTGTTAAGGAGGGAAAAATATAAAAAAATTGTTACTGTCGCTCCACACACACAATTCCTGTGCTTCCACCCCACACACTATTCCTATCATCGACTCTGATTATATTAATATATAACAATAAAAAGTGGAAAAATATATAATAAATGAAAAATCACATCCCCCCCAAAAAAAAAAAAAAAAAATCATAAATATATTAAATATTGTATTAAAATGTAATATAATAAGTAACATGTTTTTAAGCCCCTTTTTTTTTTTTTTGGATTTTTAAAAAAGACAAACAAGGAAAAAATTATGAGAGAATATATGTTAACCCTTTGCAAAATTTCAAGTTTTAAAAAAAGTTTTAGGATAATAATTGAAGTGTAATTCCTTCCTAGTAATTAGGGTTAATTTTTTGGAATATCTCCCTGTTTGCCTATACATTAATAGAGATGGTAATAGCTATATGGTGTTGTTTTGTTGTGGGTTAGCGGGATAGACATAAAAAAAGTAATATAATATAAATATAATATTGATAATAATATAATAATAATATAAAAATTGAGTAAAAGTGAGAAATGATATGGGGCGGTATGGGAGAGGGAAACAAATAAAAAAATATTAAATTATTTTATTTTGTGAGACTGGTTATATTATTATAATCCCATTAATAAATACAAATAATATATATAAATTTGATTATTATTTTAAATACTATAAATATAATAGTGTTGGATAAAAAAAAGTTATAACAAAGGGAGGAATACCTCACCTGTGTAGAATTTAGTGACTTGGTGGTTGGTGGGATGAGCTTTTAATATTAAGTATGTTGCTGTCAAAAATTATCTGGGGCCATGAGGCAAGTAAGTAAATTAAAGAAAAAAATTTAAATCGCATTTTTTCGTACTGAAAAATGTAAAATAAAAACACATGTATTCTTCCTCTCTCCACAAACCTACACATAAGTCTACAAGGCGAAAAGAATACACTTCTTAATGTGATCCACAATGGGTTAAAATTTCACCCATGAACAATGTAAACAGAAAAACTAAGAAAAGTAAAAACAATTACACTGAGAGATATGGGAGTAGTGCAAATTATATAAATAATTTATATAATTGCCCCCTTTGGGCTCCCGCCTCTCTCAGACACAGGAGCCCTATTTATGATACACACTTTTTAATTGAGAGTAAATTAAAATCACCACGTTAAAAATAAAAAGACCTTAGTCTTATTAAGAAATTATTTGGAGAGACTATAATAACAAGTAAAAAACCTAAGGCTACCAGAGTGGGCTCGAGACCGACGGGGAACAATATAAAACGGGGTGAGTAAAGAGTTTTGTGTTCGCGAATTAGCTCTCTTAAACGGCAGGGCGCGCGAGGGAACCCCGCGAAATCCCTTCAAAATACCAAAAGAGAGGGGTTCCGAGAACCTCTCCCGGAGGGGGAAATAATTCTACTCAGGTAAAAAAAAAAAACAGTAGATAAATCCACGGAAAGTGCACGGAGGAACACAAAACATCAAAATCCTGCCAATCTTCTTTGTGTGCGCTCGGTTTTAGGGTGTTCCCTCTTTTGGGGTTTTTTTTTATTTTTTCCCTTTCTTCTCGTTTTCTTTTTCTTCCTCTATCCTTCCTCTAGTTACACAAAAATAAAAAAAAGGCACAAAATCTACAAAGCACTAAAATTCCTTTAGATACGAGAAAACCAAAATAAAAAGGAATATCTCATAAAAAATAAAGAGACACATTAAACTATCAATATTACTTAAATTACGTGGGAAGGCCCCAAAAAAAAAACTATTATATTTATTAACAATTAAAAAATTCATTTTATTATTTACATATTATTTTTTTTTCTTCATGTTCCCTCTTATCGGCTCGAACAATATTCACCCCAATTTACTCTATCATAAATTTAAATTTCATTATTCCGAACTAGTAAGCTATAGCTAGTTTACTTAGGATAGTGATTTTATTATTTTCTAGAAGTTAGGTGGGGCAAAAAAAAAAATAAAATATGAAAAAAGTTTGGTAGGTAGGAAGGTAGGGGGTGAAGGGGGGAGGGTGAGTAGTAGACCTAAAAAGGAAAGACTGTATGGTGCCCCCCCCTATGACCCTTATTATGATAAAAAGTAGTTGATTCACCCAAAAAAAATAAAATATAATATAATACTTTCGTTAATATTTATTTTAATTATAATTATATTAATTAATTAATTATTTTATATTTTTTAATAGTTTAGGTTATTATTATTTTTAAAAGAGAAAAAAATAATATAACACATATACAAATTCAAAACATACAAGTAAACGTATATATGCATATGAACGTATTTATTTATTTTATAAGAAAAAAAAGAAAAAAAACCCGCCTCTTTATAATTTATAAAAATAATATATGATTTAATTTTTTTTTTTTTTTAACTTTTTTTTTCCAATGGCGCAAATATTTCTATAGTGGGGAAGCGCGAAAGCAATATCCACAAATAGGTAAATTACATAATTAATGGTGAACAATGGACAGATTCAAATATAGAGTATCTAAATAACGGACAAAGATCCAGAGCCTGCCTATATTCATATTTTATGATTATTTATTATAACCCCCCCCCCCCATAAAAAAAATGAAAAAATACAAAAAATATCACTTTCCTTTATTATAATTTTTTTTTAAAAAAAATATTTTCAATATTATGTAAAAAAAAATAATATAATAATTTAATATAGGTAGCAAGTTTCTCAGTCTTTTCTGTCCCAGTTCTCTAATTAAAATAAAATATTAATATAGACCACAAGAGCCACAATGAGACCAACAATCCAATAAATCTTCTACTATTACTTGCAAAACTAGACTTTCATTCCCCCGCGAAACACGCATACTCTGTCGCTTGTGTAAGTGACTTTCACTTCCGTCTAAAATTGAATTTTATAGTATAGTATTGTTAAATCAAAAAATTTCCCCCTTCGTTTTGACTAATCCCCAAAAAAGATTTCAGAATTTTCAAAAACGATAAGTATAAATTAAAAAAATAGTGAAATAATATAAGAGAGTCATGGGAGTTATAAAATAAAGATCAATATAAAAAGTGTAAATTTGCTCTGTGCCGGCATCTACCAAAAGAAGAGAGTGGGAGTCATAAGATTAAAGAAGATTGAGCAGATATACTATTTAAAGGAACAATAAATTATAATAAAGTTAGGTATTAAAAATTTTGTGGGCGTGTGAGAAATGATACATGAGTATTTCATCCAAGTAAGATAGATATGTTAACCGATTAAGAATGGTGTGGGGCTTGGGATATAACACATTAGGGATAGGTCCCCTTACTTTGGTCGCTTAATTAAACAGCGGAATATCGTAAATGGGGAAATACTTTTAAGGCGTTCCCCCCCCCCCTCGTGTGCAGCCCCCTCTTTGCCACAACCGCATCTTAATCTCTTCCTCACAGCGGCCCCACACCGTCCGGCGAATTATAAAAACATAAAAAAAAAGTGAAAACACGAAATGTAATTAAGAAGTATGTGTTAAGTGTAAGGAATTGCTTATATATAATAGAATTAACATGATATTGGTGTGGGGTTAAGGTAAAAATTGTATGGTAATTCGAATGTTGATCATAGATGAAGATTGTGTGTAAAGGTCTAAACAGTGGAAATTATTTTTGTGGCTGTGCCTTTGCGTAAAAAATAGATGAAAAGATAATAGAGAAAGAGATGAAAAATTTTTTCTTTTTGAAAAAAACAAAGATATACACAAACCTTTTTCAGACCGAAGAATAGGGATTATGGGACTGTAGCCCTGTCGGCATCCACAGTGCCCCCTTCCCCCCCTATCCCCTTCCGGGTAATCAGACCATCGACTATATTTTAACGACAGATGCAGAATTTTATACCCTAAAACAAAAAAATAATTTTTTGTGTTTTGATAGTAGTTTCTTCCTTATGGGGGCACCCCCAACCTCTTAGGGGGTTTAATTTTGAATGAAAAAAAACCTCTGATTGTCATCTTGCGATGTATGAGGGGGCGCACCCCCATCCACTTGAAAGACAAATTGTTTAAAATTTCGAAGAATGGTGGTGAGTAGAAAAACAGTATAGCAGAAATGAGGGATATTTTTCCTGTATGAATGGGAAAATTGTAAAGGGAGAGTTGCAATTTTTCCAAATAACCAAAAGTCTCCTTTTCTTAATTAAATGATTATTATTATTACTCTCATTGTTAGTATTTTTTTTTTTCTTGGGTAAAAATTTATCCAAAATAAGAAAGAAAAAAAAAATATTTTTAATCCTTGTTATCATTTATGTATGTTATTTTTTTGAAATTTTTGTCCGAACCCTCTAATAAGAATGTGCTTTCTCCGCGCCTTTTTGTGTTTTTCTCCTTTAATTTTCCTTCCCAATTAAAAAAATCTAACTTATTAGGAGATTCTATATAAACGACCACCCACACTAAATGAAATAAAAAATCGAGCACCACTAACAATAAAACATTTATGATAAAATAACATATAATTGTAATTTCAACTAAACAATAACACACTCTATTAAATACCATTTAAATATGTGATTAGCTTTGAAGACTGAATCTTGGGACTGAAACCATAAATAACCCTCACCCCTTCACAACTCTTCCAATCTAAACCATGGCTGTATATGTAAAATATGCACCTCACCCGCAATAACCAAAGGAAGTATTCACAGAATTTTCACCTCCTTCCGTCCTAAATTAAGATTTTCCAAACTATATACATTCAAATACAATTTTGGGAGGACAAGTAAAGTAATAAAGAAAGCAAGAGTTTATATTAAAATTCAATCTCTTTTTTATTAACATAAGATGCTTGAGAATTATGATCCACCACTAATATAACTAAAAATACAAACGAAAAAAAAAATTTTCTTTTATAGCAGCAAACTGTACCCTAAGGTATGGCAATATTTTACACATGGGAAAGTATAATATATTCAAAAACTACCACAGAAGCCAAAACTATACCTATAAGTACAATAGGTCCTAATTATTCACTACAACAGAAATCAAACTCTTTTCTACTCCTAATATTAACCCCACATAAAACATACTAAATAATTTAAGCGAATGAAACATTCTTCTATATTTTTTTTTCTTCTCTAACTGAAATTTAAAAAAAATATCCTCAAATCCCACTAACATTCACACAACTTCCTTGAATTCTTACCAAATCTAAACTTGGCAAATCATCAAACGTCTTCCAAAACTCACAAAACAACCAACCAACAATAAAAAAAGAACACTAAAAGCCCAAAGCAACAACACTATCCTATCACCTAGAGCCTAGACAACACTGCAACATACTAGCATAATATCATTCTAATTTGTCAAACAAGCCAACCCATCAAGACAATAGAAAACTATAAGACAACTCAGACAAAAACCACCAAAGACACCACAACAGAAATTAAATCATTCCAAAACACCCCAGCCGCTGGACCACACAATATCTCTAACCTACATCTGAAGCACTTGGGCCCGACAACTCTAGCTCTCCTAACTAAAATATTCAATAAATCTTGGGATTACAATTTCATCCCCCAAAATTTGAAAAAAGCATTAATAATACCAAAACTAAAGCCTAGGAAAGACCCTAACCTACCATCCTCATACCACCTATTATCACTCCTTTCCATCTTATGTAAATTAATAGAAAACTCATATTCACTAAAATTAATCCAGTCATACACTCTCTAGACTTCCAAGATGGATTTAAGAAATATCACTCAACCACCAGCACTCTAACTAGTATCTCCCAAAATATCATTAACGGCCTTAGCAAAATACCTTCTCACCAAACTTTATTTAAAGCAATATACATATGGGAAGTCTTTGACAATGTCCCCAGACACATTCTCAAACAGAAAATCATTTTCATTCAGAATCCAAACAATTACAAAAATTGGATCTCAAATTTCCCAATAGGCCGACAACTCGAGTATCTAGCAAAAACTACATACCGGGAACAATAAAAGTTACATGCGGCGTCCCACATGGAGTCATTTTAGCCCTTCTCCCCTTAAACCTATTTACAGCCGATCTGCCTATCCCTCTAAACACCAAACACAAAACTCGTAAAATACGACGACTACATAACCATCATGAAACAAAGTCCCTCCATATACCCATAGTCACCAGGCTACAACAAGCTTGCATTCAACAACTCGAAACTTTAATCAACAATAACAGAATAACAGCATCACCAGAAAAATTCTCAATAATCTTAATTACTACTGATAGACACCAATCTTCCTTTCATTCCCGGGTAAAGCTGATCAATATTCTATTACCTCTAAGCAAAATTAAAAGATACTCTGTCTCACCGTCGATGCACGCTTCACCTTTTCTGTACACGTTAATCACACATCCAACTTTCTCTAACAGAAAATTAAATATTTTATGCACTTTCGCACAGAACATCTTTAGCATTGAATCAACTACCCTTAACACACCGTACAAACAATTCATAAAACCCCTACTCAACTATGCATCCCTAACGTGCTACCAACTACTACTCCCTTCAATTTAGAAAAATTATAAGAAAACAAATTCAGCCCTCCAAATCATAATAGACTGGACAAAAACCACACCTACTGTATATCCAAATCATTTTTGCACTAAATCATTTCGACATTCTAGGGTTACAATTATACACCAGCATTCTATATCCAAATCAAACCATCCACAATACAGTGCAAGGCTACATAAGAAGTCGCCTAAAACACGCCGCCATCTTCACCAGATCTATAAAACGGTAACATCTATAGAATCATCCTCCCACCTACAAGTAACAATTCTCTAAACAAACGCATTCACACAATTATTACACGGAAATACCTTAATAGCAACCCAACCACCTTACAAACACTCTCCCTGCTGACATATCTAACTCAATCACAACTCTCTCAAGCAAAATCTAGATATCAATTAGTTAAACTGTGGTCGAGTAGAAACCACGCTATTTGCTGGGGTTTATAAACACTAACGCAAGATCCCCAATATATCAAAAATTTCATCTGAAATTAAAACAGCTGATCATCTCCTGCTAAGCTGCTAATATATATATATATATATATAGTATATATATATATATATATATATATATATATATATATATATATATATATATATATATATATATATATATATATATATAAGTAATAATTGAGTTTTATAGGGGGATAGCTCAGTGGTAAAGCATCGAGTATATTGTCCTCAATCGCAACAAGCGGTGGTTCAATCCCGGAGAAGGCAGTAATTCTTTACCTTCCCACTATATGTTCTTTGTTTAACATATATATATGTATATATATATATATATATATATAGCAGAGTGTTATATATATATATATATATATATATATATATCAGTGGTAAAGGTCGAGTATATTACATCCTCAATCGCAACAAGAGGTGGTTCAATCCCGGAGAAGGCAGTAATTCTTTACCCTTCCCACTTATGTTCTTTGTTTAAGATATATATATATATATATATATTATGTTATATATATATATATATATAGCATATATATATATATATATATATATATATATATATATACTGTATATATATATATTATATATATATATATATAGTTATATATATATATATATATATATATATATATATATATATATATATATATATATATATATATATATATATATATAAATATATATATATATATATATATATATATATATATATATATATATATATATATATATATATATATATATATATATATATTTTATATTATATGGATATATATATATATATATATATATATATATATATATATATATATATCTCTTTAAAAATATATATATATATATATATATATATATATATTATAATAGACGGGTTGCTCCCATCCATGTTACAAGATGTCTATACCTAAGTGAGGGTTCAGGAATACATAAAGAAACATTTTCCATTATTATAATTACACACCCACAAATCAATGATAATTTATTATTTAATCAAATATTTAAAATCCTAACTATCTATCTAACCTATCTAATATATACATTCCAAAATATCGTCAATATCAATTTAATTCATAAGACATACGTTAACCGCTATCGTAACTTTAGTTATCACAGAAAAGTTAACCAGGTATCCCCATTTAAATTGTCATAAAAGAGTCAATATTTCTCTTAACGAAATCTACATTAATCATCACCGAAAAGTTGTCAAGTATACTTTTTACAATCATCATCTGAAAGAGTCAATGTTTCTCTTAACGAAAGTATTATATACATTAATAAAAACACTTAAGAAAACTTAGTTACTACGTAACTTTTGTCTCTTCTTTATTATAGGGAGTGCTATATCGGCACCCTCCTATTATAGGGAGTGCTATCTCGGCACCCTCCAATTCTTCTTTAGTGGTGTCCACACCACCTGAGCTCCACCAATAACTTTGGATCCGCACACCAGCTTTGCACCGGATCCACAAATTAGTTTTGCAACAGTTCCGCACCAGGTCTCCAATCGGTTTTGCACCAGGTCTCCAATCGGTTTTGCACACCTGCTTCCATACTAGGTCTCCAACAGGACTCCATATTGGGTCTGCAACAGGACTCCATACTAGATTGCAACAGGTCTCCATACTGGACCCTAAAACAGAATGGTCCAGATCAATATTTATACTTTTTAATAATAATAATAAAAAATAATAATAATAATAATAATAATAATAATAATAATAATAATAATAATAATAATAA
Source organism: Trachelipus rathkii (assembly GCA_015478945.1). NCBI lineage: Eukaryota > Metazoa > Arthropoda > Malacostraca > Isopoda > Trachelipodidae > Trachelipus > Trachelipus rathkii. The sequence goes on from JABUQX010125809.1 coordinate 12,736, forward strand.
TAATAATAATAATAATAATAATAATAATAAAATCGTAGCCCTGCTACAACCTATATACATCACATACGTACAACAACAAATACGCTAGTCACTTTCGTTCACATTCGCTCACAGTTATACTAATAAAATAAAAATGACATAATTATAATAATAATAATAATAATAATAATAATAATAATAATAATAATAATAATAATAATAATAATAATAATAATAATAATAATAAATAATATTATACACCTTAATTCTCAACTTGAGTAACCTATACTTAATGTCTTTAAAATACTGGATTAATTCACTTTATTTAATAAACGTAAAACTTAAACAAAACCTACCCGATTCACGGGACACGAATAACTCCATATAATCTCCATTAAACTCCTTTGCACTTCTTCATCATCAACTGATCAAAACGCCATCTCACCATAACAATCCAGAGCGCATAAAAACTTAGGACTTCCATGATCGTTCAAGCCAACGTAACTGATTTTCGTTCTCAAATTCTCCTGCATGATAATTTTTTATTTATTCATAGTTCTCTCTTTTCTCATGCAACTCTATATAGATTTCTCTCCGAGATTGCAACAGCAATCTTAAAAAGAGAAAAAAAAAAAAATAAAAAAAAAAAAAAATTTTGGCAACTCAAAAATAAAAAATCATAAAAACTTAATTATTATTTATACATTCCACACCTATGCTCTCTCACTATACCTGGTATACCGAACCCACCACTTGAAGACGCCGAACGAGCCACCAAAATATGTTGCCGGCTCCACCAATACGTGCTGACGGAGGGTATACGGAGCCAAAGCAAAGGGTTCACGTCTCTAGATGCTAAGGAAGATGCACCATACCTAAGTGAGGGTTCAGGAATACAAGAAACATTTTCCATTATTATAATACACACCCACAAATCAATGATACCTCTATTATTTAATCAAATATTTAAAAATCCCAACTATCTAACCTATCTAATAGTATACATTCCAAAATATCAATATTATCAATTTAATTCATAAGAGATACGTTAACTGCTATCGTAACTTTAGTTATCACAGAAAAGTTAAAATCCAGGTATCCTATTTAAATTGTCATAAAAGAGTCAATATTTTTAACGAAATCTACATTAAATCATCACCTGTTGTTAAGTATACTTTTACAATCATCATCTGAAAGAGTCAATGTTTCTCTTAACGAAAGTATTATATACATTAATAAAAACCTTAAGAAAACCTTGTTACTACGTAACTTTTGTCAGTAAGTCCCTGTAGCTTTATTATAGGGAGTGCTATATCGGCACCCTCCGATACTTCTTCTTTATTATAGGGAGTGCTATATCGGCACCCTCCAATTCTTCTTTAGTGGTGTCCACACCACCTGAGCTCCACCAATAACTCTGGATCCGCACACCAGCTTTGCACCGGATCCACAAATTAGTTTTGCAACAGTTCCGCACCAGGTCTCCAATCGGTTTTGCACCAGGTCTCCAATCGGTTTTGCACACCTGCTTCCACACCAGGTCTCCAACAGGACTCCATATTGGGTCTGCAACAGGACTCCATACTAGACTGCACATACTGACTCATACTGGACCTGCGCCTGGACCCAAACAGAAATGTTCCAGATCATATATACTTTTAATACGTATGAATAATAACAATAATAATAATAATAATAATAATAATAATAATAATAATAATAATAATAATAATAATAATAATAAAATCGTAGCCACTGCTACAACCTATATACATCACATACGTACAACAACAAATACGCTAATCACTTTCGTATCTACATTCGGACTCACAAATATACTAATAAAAATAAAGATGAAGTTTACTAATAATAATAATAATCATACTAATAATAATAATAAATAATAATAATAATAATAAATAATAATAATAATAATAAATAAATAAATTTATACACCTCAATTCTCAACTTGAGTAACCTATACTTAATATCTTTAAAATACTGGATTAATTCACTTTATTTAATAAACGTAAAACTTAAACAAAACCAATTCGACTACGGGACACGAATAACTCCATATAATTCCATTAAACTCCTTTGCACTTCTTCATCATCAACTGATCAAAACGCCATCTCACCATAAACAATCCAGAGCGATAAAAACTTAGACCTCCATGAGTCGTCTGCCAACGTAACTGATTTTCGTTCTCAAATTTCTCCCGCATGATAATTTTCATTTACAATACTTAGTTGGTTTATCAACCAACCCTTATAATATATATAGGT
>JABUQX010125810.1:0-5000 GCA_015478945.1 Trachelipus rathkii
AATTTGATTCAACAGAGTCTCATGAGATTAGGGATGCCAAAAAAATCAGCGCTTCTACAGCTTCTGTCTCCGATTGAAATACCATTAATCTCAACGCTTAAGTAAGCATTTTGAACCATCTTCAAATGAAAATGATGACGGTTTAAAAAGAATGAAAGATGTAATAAAGTTTTTTTGTTTTTTTTCTGTGCAAATTAATGACCTTTTTGCTATTGCAAACTTACCTAGTCCCAGTTATAAAAGGCAAGTTTTTTGTTAACACAATATTAGAGCAAGTTAAATCGTCCACTTTATGTTGCAGTTGAAAAACTTCTCCGAACAGTCTATTAATTCCCCACCCATAAAAGGAAATCTTACAGAACAGCACCTCTTAGAAATTAAATCCAATAAACAGATTCACTGGTTAATTTCTACAGGTCAGTAGTGACGAAGAAAACACGCATTACCAAAAGATGTAGTGCAAATTGAAATTGAAAACTATAAACCAATAAAAAACGACTAGATACAAATGATGATCCTATCAGTTGGTGGAAAGGTAAGCAAAATGTTTACCCACGCTTGAGTAAACTTGCAAGGAAATACTTGGCCTGTCCCCCAACTAGTTTCCAAGTGAGAGAGTATTTAGCAATGCTGGGCTATTATATGAATATAATAAAAAGAGAAAACAGGACTCTCAGCAGAAAAGGCAGAAAATGATGTTTCTCAAACCTCAACCTGCCTTATATTTGAATTTCAAACCACTAGTGCAGAAAAGTAATATAATCCTTTGTAAAATCCTTCATTTAGGTCGGCAGGTGGGGAAAGAGGTTGGTGGGGTGTATTTGAGTTGGGTCCCCGTCCCGCACCCTGGTAACAATTATATTAATAGATTGTGGCTAAAACTCGAAATATATATATATATATATATATATATATATATATATTATATATATATATATATATATATATATATATATATAATATATATATATATATTATATATATTATATGTATATATATTATATCAAAATCCGGCATCCGCATCCGCATCCGCGGATGTTAAAATCAAAACATCCGCATCCGCATCCGCATCCCGGATGCCGAAAAAGGATGTCATGCCCATCACTAATATATATATATATATATATAATATATATATATATATATATATATTATATATATATAATATATATATATATATTATATATATATATATAATATATATATATATATTATATATATAATATAATATATATATATATATATTATATTATATATATATAATATATTTTATATATGTATATATATATATATAATATATATATATTATATATGATATAAATATATATATATATATATATAATATATATATAATATATATAATATATATATACTATATTAGATATATATATATATATATATATATATATATAATATTAATTATAGTATATATATAATATATAAATATATATATATATATATAATATATTATATATATATATATTATATATATATATATATTTATATATAAAAATATATATATATATGATATATATTATATATTATATATATATATATATATATATAATATATATATTATATAGATATATATATATATATATATATAAATATACACAATTTAAGTTAGATAAATATATATTAGTGATGTGACGAAAAAATTACTGGCGATGACCGATATCGAGGTAGATTTGGATCGTGTGGACGATGACGATGACGATGACGAAACGAAGCGATGATGGATGGACGATGACGATGAAGATGACGATGAAGATGATTTGATGACGATGATGATTAAGAAAAATGTTATTTTAAATTTTTACAAATTTATAATAAGGGAGAAATAAATTGTGCTAACTCATTCTTTACTCTAAATGTGTAAATGCAATAAGAACCTTGGTTTTGTTTCGATTATCCTATATTTAATAATAAAAATCATTAATAATTAAATAATAATAATAAAATAATAATAATAAAATAATATATAATAATAATAATTAATAATAATAAAAAAAATAAAAGAATAATAATAATATAATAATAATAATAATAATAATTAATAATAATAATAATAATAATAATAATAATAATAATAATAATAATAATTTAATAATAACCCCTCTCAAGACAAGCATCTTTAACATACATCCCTATCCTTATATCCCAGTGTGTGGGAGAGAAAGAATTGTTCCACACGTATTTTCTGCGTTCATAGAACTCGACAAAGGGACAGTTGGTAGTGGGTTGCAGCTAAGGAATTTCTAATGCATGCCTCGAAGTATTTCACGCCGGTAAGCGATCTTCTACTTTCTACGAAATGTATGAATCGCTATGGTTACATGAATTCAAAGGAATAAATGTTGAGGAAAGGGAGGAGAGAAAGGTGATGGATGTATTTAGAAAGAGCAAATTTGATTTGCTAGCTGCGGCTGTAACAAAGATAAAAGGAAATGATGAAATTGAGTGGTGTGGTGTGAAATGTGTATGTACTGGTGTGTAAAGGAATGAAAGGGAGAGAGAAGAAGTTGCAATTCTAATGAGTGACCTGTGGTAGAGATCTATGGTTGATTTTGCTTGTGTGAGTATAAGTATTTTTATGGTTAAATTTAAGATTGAAAAGGTCAAGGTATGTGTGGTTGTGACGTATGGTCCATCTGAGAGGGAATGTGGAAGAGAGTGCGATTTCTGGGATAATCTGAATGGATGTTTTGGAATCTGGATGAGTAGAAAGCTCGGATAATGTGCTGGGTGACCTGAAATGGTTGAAAAGGTGATCAAAAAAGAAATGGTATAACAGGTGGCTTTGGGGTATCGGGAGAAAATGAGAATGGTAGGAAGGTGATTTATTTCTGTGAGGAGAGAGAGATGTATGTATGTAAGTAATATTTTCTTTAAACACGAGTGTATCCATAAGTATACTAGAGTTGGTGTTAGGTAGAGGATGGTATACGAAGTGAAAAGTACGATCGATTTTGTGTTTTGTGCTAGAAGGAGATGTTGAAGTGTACGTGTTGGCATGTTAAATCAATGAAGAGGTGGCTTTAGGGAATGGGATTATCGAATCATTGTGTTAGTTTTATGTAAAATTAAGCTTGGATGGAGAGGAAGGTGATAAGGAAGGAAGTGGGTAGAATTAATAGTGAGAAGTTAAGTGTAAGTGAACAAGGTAATAAGAATAAGTATTTAAGTGAGCTTTGGCAAATAAATCAGTTAAATCGTGAACAAGTTGAAAACTGAAACAAATTCTGGAAGCAGAAGGAAGGGAAGCGGTTCTTAGTAGCGTCTAAAGAAGTAATGTGGATGTTTCTAAAGCAGAAGTAAGAATGTTCAACAGCGAGTGGTGGAATGAAGAGGTGATGCAAGCGGTTAAAAGTGAAAAAGAGACGCTTGGTTGAATGTACTAAAAGCAATTGATGAAGTTTCAAAAGGAAGATGTTTGGAATTATATAGGGAGGAAAAAAGGAATACCTAAAAGATGCATACGTAGGAAGAAAAAAAAGAGGTAAATGAACAGTTGGAAGGAGGGGATGAATGGAGACATACAAGGGAATAGGGAAGCTCTTCTTGGAAGGAGCCGAAAGAGTTAAGAATGAGAATTAAAGGCGAACTGCTTAGAATAATTGATAGGGGATGCGTACTTTCGTAACTGATGAAATGGGTGTGAGGAGAGTGTGGAGGGAAACACTTCGAAAAATCTGTTATAGCATTGACAGTAATAAAGAGGTGATAGATAAAACTTGTGTGGATTTTGATGGTTGCAAACCAAGAATAGGTATTTTAGAGGATAATTTCATAGTAAGAGGAGGTTAATCGCGGTAGAGTTAGAAAGTTGAAGGAAATAAATCTGCAAAGGTATTGATGGAATTCAAAAACGGAGCGAGATTGGTGATTGACGGGATTGGAAGTTGTTGTAACAAAGTCGTTTATGGAGGGTTTTAGTTCCGAGGGACTGGAGAGAGCAGAATAAAGGGAAATATTATATAAGGTACCTTTATATAAGGGTAAGGGGGATAAGGATAACTGTTAGAATTATAGGGGAATTAGCTTATTGAGTTGTTGTAGGAAAGATATATTGTTGTATTTGCGAAAGAGCGCATCGAGTGACTTGAGCGACTGATTGGTGAAAAAACAAGGGTGCGTTTTAGAAGTGGTAGAAGATGTGTGGATCAAATCTTTACATTGAAACAAATGATTGTGAAAATGAGAGAGAAGAAGAAATGATGTATTAGGTTTTTAGGCATTTGCAATAGGCCGTATGATAGTATTAATAGTGGGGAAACTCTTGGCACATGTTGGTGATATATGGTGTTGGTAGTAGATTTCTGAATGGAATCAAAAGTATGTGTGACGATAGTGAAGCGTGTCTAAGAATAAATGAAGTCGAAAGTAATTGATTTAATATTAATAGATGGCAGTGAGGCTGGGATATGTTATGTCTCCTTGGTTATTCAATTTATATTGGATGAAGGTATATGAAAGAAAATAGAGGTTGGGCTGGCAGGGAAGGTATTAGAAAGAATGATGAAAATTGAAGAGAGTGGAGGTGACCAACCTATTTATTGTTTATGCGAATTTTTTTTTTTATTCTGGTGTGCTGCGAATCTGAAGAGAGTTTGAAAGGATGGTAGAGGGTTTGGTATTGTGTGCAAAACCGGAGGGGTTTAGAAGTAAACAAAGATAAGAGTAAGGTATGGTTGTGAGTGAGGACAGGCCTCAGTGTGAAGTTATGTTGGATGGTGAGCATCTGGAACAAGTGTCTTCAGATTAAATGCTTAAGATATATGTTGGATGAAAGGGAACGGATGATTCAGAGTGTAGTAGGAAAGTTGTGAATGGTAGGAATGTGGCTGGAGCAATAAAATCCTTGGATGGATGTAAAGGGATCAAGTCGTTGAGTTGCGCTAGTGGTCTTACATGAGGTATGTTTGTTATCTGTGTTGATGTTATAGTTAGTGTAAAAATATGGTCGGAAATAAGAGTTATATTGATAAAGTTTCAATGTG
>JABUQX010125810.1:22500-41032 GCA_015478945.1 Trachelipus rathkii
GCTGCTTTCTTTCCTGCCACCACTGTTCTGTGGAACTCTCTTCCATCTTCTGTGTTTCCTGCTGAATTAATCTCCCTCACTTTAAAAGCCTGCGTCATGTTCATCTGCGTAATTTGCGCTAGCGGATGAAATTTTGGCGTGCAACACCCCCTCTTTGGAAAAGGGCTCTGTCCACGCACGGAAACAAAAAACAGTATAAAAAAAAAAAAAAAAAAAAAAAAAAAAAAAAAAAAAAAAAAAAAAAAAAAAAAAAATTGAAGACGGTTAACGTTAACGATTAACGTTAACTTCCGCTACATTCTTTACCGATAAACGCTTTAATGATTAACGCCGTTAATTTTTTTGTTAACGATTAAGAATTAACGACGTTAACTTTCTCATTAACGGTGCCCACCTTTGTAAACTATATTATATATATATATTATATAATATATATATATATATATATATATATATATATTATATATATATATATATATATATATATATATATATATTATATATATATATATATATAGTATTATATATATATATATATATATTATATAAGTATATATATATATATATATATATATATATATATATATATATATATATATATTATAATATATATATATATATATATATATATATATATATATATATATATATATATACAAATTTGTATATGTTAGTTATAATATATATATATTAATATATATAATATCATATATATATTTTGAAGAAATAAATATACATAAACATATACATTATATATATATATACTATATATATATATATAATATATATATATATATATAATATATATATAATATTATAATATTATATATATTATATATATATATAATATATTATATAGAGTGTATACTAATAGACGACAAACTTTGTCTAACATACCAGTGAGTGTAAAATATTCGTTAAATGCGCATAACTTGAGGGAATGCCACTATTTTGAGGCTATGGAGAAATACTTTCTGCAACAGTAGTAACAAGCATGCAGAAACCACATTAATATTATAATAGATATATTATTATTTACTCATACTATCTATATATGTTATTTAACTAAATATACCTATACGTGTATTTATGTATTGTAGAGTTTTATCCCACACATTACTACTCACTATAATCTTCCTTACTATTTTTTAATATACCTTATTATATATATATATTCTCTGTATATTTATATTATCTTATTAATACTTACAAGAGTAGGTTCATATCCTATAATCCCTACTTATCACCATTACTCCATAATCTCTATTATCGTAATTTATACCTAAACTACTATTCTACTAGCATCTATATAAAAATTAGCGCAATTAGCTACCTATATTATATATATACTCAATATTATACTATATCTTACTACTGAAGTAATTAATTATACACTATTACTTTTTTAAGAAGAAATGTCAGTAAGTCTAATTATACCAATACTTCTATAGGCCTAATATCTACGGTATTATGAGCCTAAAATTATACTGATCTACCATCTTCCTCTATTAAAATATTACTCATCCTACGCAGTATTATTCTCTTATTATCTATCATTATATATTATCTAGTTACGTCATATTTAATTGCATATATCATACACGTACACACCATATATCTATTACTGTATCATTATCTGGCAATTCCTCTATTTCTATTACTTGATATCCCATTATTATAATGTAAATTCATTAGTAACATTCCCTATAAATTATAATATAGTTATATATATATATATATATATATATATAATATATAATATATATATATATATATATACTACTATATATACTATTGATATTATTTTATCTAACTCACATCATGACACGTGATACTGTTTCTCTATATTACTATTCACTCACTCCCTATTACTACAGATTTCAGTACACTCTACATAATATATATATGATATATAGTACACAATAAATATATATCATATATAAATATATAATAATATATATATATATATATAATAACTATTACTAATATATTATTTGATATATTTATGAACATATATCATACTGTATAGTTTATGTATCACCTGTGTGTTGTGTGCTCCATTGTTTTCAGGTGTCAGTCATTGTGTGTGTGTGAGTTGTCTTCTAGCACTGTGCTTGTGCTGTGCCGTGTATAGTGGTGTGTCAGTGTAGGTGTTTGTGTTGTCGTGTAGTAAAGTGTGATAATGTCGCCTGTAATATATATCAACTCTCTTACGACCACGGTCCTGTGGAAAATCGTCCATGTTAGTTATGTAACTAGGGTTTTCGCTACAAACGTCTCTATTCCTTCGTTCCTCCGTTTCTCAGCGTTTATTCAACAGTATGGTTCACCTAGGATATGGTTTACTGGTTAAGAGTGATGTCTTACTTTTTTGAAGCTCGCTTTAAAATACCGCTCTAAATGTTTTACAGTATATCCCACCATACGGAATTTCAAATAGGTAAAACGAAACTAAAAATATTTTAAGACTACTGTTTACGGATCCCGGCAATTCCGAATCAATCTCGATGTGTTTCACTCGCATGGACCGTTTTTCAGATGATCTCGTGTAAAAAACGACCACCTCGGTAAATACCGAAAAAACAAAAAAAAAAAAAAAAACAGAGAAATATCAGTGAAAAACTCTTACACGAAAGTTTATGTTTAGCAGATGTTATGGTTGTAGCTCAAATGGTTGAAAACAATATGTTTTATTGTTTTTGAAAATTGCTCTCTCTTCCCGGTCAACTCTCTCTAACAATCATTCGCTCCCCGTTGGGTTGCGGATCCGGTTCACACTTCCTCCCCTCTCGAAAAACCAGCCCTCCCGGATTCGAATCTCCGACTCCGTAACACTTGATCTCTCTCTCCGAAATGCAAGCTCTCGAATCTGGATTCTTGGGACTTCTGCTCTCATCATTCCAACTTCTAATATAATCTATCTTATACTCTCTTCTCATCTTCTATCTCTCTCTCTTCGTTTATTTCATCTGTATATATTATAATGTATTTTAACATTTACTGGCTTCTTATGAATTTAAATATCTTTAAGCAACATTTGCTTTATTTATATTTATTTAGTAAATATTAAAATTTATTAAAATTATAAAGTAATGAAAAAATTAGTTTGAATTTTCCATTTAACAAATTCCTAGTTATAATAACAACTCGTTTCTTTGAATGGTGTCAATCGGCAAGTATAGATGAAGAGAGAGAGAGAGAAGAGAGAGAGAGAGAGAGAGAGAGAATGACAGAGATAAAGATGAGAGAAGAGAAGTGTAGAGAAAGTAGAGTCCTAGAGTGATCGTAGTAGTAAGAATGATTGCTCATCCTCATGAGATCTCGATGGTACGGAGAGAGAGAGAGAGAGAGAGAGAGAGAGAGAGAGAAATATAAAAATGTTTAATGGAGCAGAAGACTTTGGTCATGGTTTAAAATTTTTTCAAAAAGAATTACCCAAATCTTACTGTTGATAAAATAGCTATGTCATAGCCATAGTGCAGAGAGAGAGAGAAAGAGAGATAATAAGAGGAGAAGAGAGTAGAAAGTATAAGATATGAGAGAGAGAGAGAGTAAAAGTTTGTATGTAATCTGACGAATAAGATAAGTAATAGGTATAAGATATATATATAGATAGTAGATTTCTCTATTTTTAGTATAAGGTTATCTTAATTATTTATATATAATACTTTTTTCTCCTTTATTAATATCTTTCTATTTCAGATAATATATTATTATATATAATTATCAATGGGTTTTACTTTTTAATACTCTATATTCTATGCTTTCTTTTTCTCCTCTTTCTTCTCTATTATCTCTCTTAACATTCTTACTTCATATATATATATTTTTCTCATCTCTTATACTTCATATATCTACTATATCATATAATCTTATCTATATTCATAATTAATATATATTATTAACTATATAATCTCTATATTATAATATATATAATATATATATCTTATCTATAATATATACTAATATATTATACATATATATATATATTATCATATATATTTTATATATTTATATAGTATATTAATTATATATATATATAATATATATATATATATAATGATATAATTATATTATTATATAATATATAATATAATATACTTATATATATATATATATTTAATATATAGTATGATAAATAATACAATCATAGAGACTATTATTAGTCAATATATATGATATTATATAAATATTATATATAAGTTAATAATATAATTAATATTATTATATCTAATTAAATACCCTATTTATTATATTATATATAATATTATATTATAAGTATTATTGTAAGTTATATTTCCTTATATTTATTATAGTAATATATTATTATTATTTATTTTAATTATTAATTATATATAAAATAATATATATATTATATATAATATTAATAATATTATTTAATAATACCGTTATATATTAACGTATGTCTTGTAGAAAAATCCGAATTATAATTAGTAATATAAAGATTAATTAGAATAATTATACTCATTATTCTTAGGCATATTATTAATTTTTTCTTTTATTGAGTCAATTATCGTGTTACTAAGCATTGTATGATTCACGAATTTAACTCTTAATAAATGAACTTTCAAAGTTTATAAGATTTAAATTCCCTGTACTCGGTGTACAAAATTATTTAATTAATATGAAAAATAATCGAATGTTGTTTTATTAAATGCTTTATGACTGACTAAGTGCTCCATCAATCACTCATGCTTATTAATCATATCATCAAACATAGATCATAGAAAATTCGATGAAAGTATAAATTTATTCACAATATTCATATTTAAAAATATAATGACAGCCCAAAATATAAAATTCATCAACTAGGCGCAACGATGGATGGCATTTTTAGGCACGGATTAGTCCCTTATTATTATTTTAAAACTTGTAGTTATAAAATTTATGTCTGAGGCTCAGCCTACCCAATTATTTTCAAATATAATGCACATAATCTTTATAATATTATTATTATGTTAAGATTTTCAATTTATTAAGTTTGTCCCTGCAAATTAGCAATAATATAACGAAAATAATTATACTTAAACTAGTAATATTTTTGCAAAAATAGATAAGTATCTATAATTTCAATACGTGTGAGCACTAGTAGTATGCTAACATGCAAATAGGATGCCTCTTATATAATATTTATTAATATTATAATATATTTTATATATATATATATATATATATATTATATTATATATATATTATATTATATATATATAATATATATAATTATATATAATAGTATATATATATAATATATATTATATAATAAAGTATATATAATCTATATATATAATCTATTAATTATAATAAATATATAATATTAATTATAAATTCTATAATTATAATTGCTATTAATCACTATAATAAGTTAATATAATATATATATATATTATTTTTATATATCAATATATATATATATAATAATATATATTACATACATATATATATAGATATATTATTAATAAAATTATATATATATATATCATATTATATTGTATAATAATATATATATATAATATAGCTATAATTATATAGTATATATGAATTATTCGTTATATTATATGATGTTAGTACGTTCAATGATATTGTTTAATAAGATAGAGTATAATTTTTAATAATAATATTATATATTATGATATTATATATATATATATGTAATAAAATATATATATCTATTGAAAATTTTCAAAGGCAACAATCTAGGCCGGTAACTTAAATATATTCTAATAAGAATTAATTATAAATACTAATATCCTAATAATTATTTAGTCGCATACTATGAAATAAATGACCATATTTTTTTATTATTTTTTATTATTATATCTACATATAATATATCAATTTATAATCGGATTAAGGTCGAGATTTGGGGGGAGTTTGAAATTACACATTCTAATTATATATTTGTATTTATTTTTCCTTCATATTTATCTCACTTCAACTCAATTATACTACGTTAATTATTATGGAAATTAAAACAATATTCTTCATATTAAATAAATATTTATATTAATACCTTAACGGAAGAAGAATAAAATAAAGAGGTAAAAGATTATCTAATAGAAATAGATATATCCTATCATAAACATAATCTAATTAAGATAATAATAATTTACAATTTAAATAGGATCTCCTGCACTTGTAAAACCGTAGGGTACAAAAAATTATCCAGCCTCGAAGTCATTTTTTTAGTTTTTCTTTCTAAATTATTAGAATTATGAGATATGGGGCGATGAAAGGATAAGAGAGAGAATTGGATAGGAAGTTAGGGGATAAAGGAGATAGTAGCTGATTCAAATAAAATCCCCTGCATGCACTGTGGGATCCGAGAGATGTGAAAGAAATGTTGTGTAAATGTACAACGTGTCACCGTTTAATGGCTTATTTAATTCTGTGGTAATAAGTGAACGACAACGGGTGTTACGATATAGCTTTTTCTCTGTGAGTAATTACCTACTATTATCCAAAAAGATGAAGAAATGGAACGGAGGATAAGCAACTTAGTGTCATGTTCGTGTAAGTGCATGTTTAGTACGTGTTGGCCGGAAGCACGGGTGCAGGTGACTGGTGCGTGGTGGCTGCTTATATTGATGTCGATACGTAACGGGAGACGAGTACTGGAGATCCGCAAGGTAAACGAAGAGTGCGAGTGCCAGTACAAGTAATTTCACGTGACCCAGTGAGGTGCGCATGCGAAAATCCAATAGAGGGTGCGGTGCTTGTGCGCGTGGCGAATAATAATGTTTGAGAGGTAGCGGTGCCGTGGTGATGCTTTATTCTACTAAGCGGACGGAGTGTGCGGCATGACATAAGATAAAAGATTGTTGTGAAGAGTGCAGCGGTGCGATGGTGTGCTTTATAAATTCTAAAAAAAAAAACATATAGACAGGTAGAACCAGGCGCTAGACCAAAAATAATTTATTTATGAGTGCGGTGAGTGGTAGAGCTTAACTAAAACTAAAGTGACGGTGAACGAAATGCAGATGGTCAAGCATAAAACTCTAAATACGCGAAAAGTGACAGAATGCACTCTAAAAGTCACGAAAGAAAAGTGCTAAAAAAAAAAAACAGACCAACAATATATCATAAACATTGGGAAAGATAAAAACATTATTCTAGAAAACCCTAAATCAAAAATATATAGATAAAGAAGAAGATTGTGGTAAAAGAGCAACATAAAATAATTATAATAAGATAATATATATAACTAGAATAAAATCTTAAAGAACAAGATAATGAAATAAACATAAGAGAGATAGAAGAATATAGAAGAAAAGATTTCCCTATTTTTGACATTAAGTATAAAATATTGCTTCGTCTAAATGTTAAATAATTATGTTAGGGTAATGCAAAATATTATTTCGCATAATAACTGTGTAGTTAATTTAAGAAGAAGAATGAGTTAAGAAGAACGGAATATATATTTCAATAAACTATTATTAATATACTCTATAATTATTATTATATATAATATACTAATATATATATTATATATAGTTATATAAAATGTTAATTCATAATTGGAAGGGAATTCTCTTTTTTGAATCCTCGACAGTGAAAGAGGATGACAGTGCAATGTACTCTGTAGAGAGTGCTGGATTTGTGGTGCGGATGTTTTTGAATTTGAAGAATGAAACGTCAGGAAAAAAAATAGTTCCTTAGACTCCAGACGAAAAGCATAGAAATTGGTCTGAGATTGGATGACCATAAAGATTGTGGCAGTACCGCCTTCATAGAGGTGTTTGAATCCTGGCAATTCCATGCAAATGAAATGTATGATGAAATGCCTTATTAGTCTTACCTTGATCAGAAAATCTGAAAACTTATTCATCTGTAACTCTCACCTTGGTGTCCCTCTTTCAACTTAAGTTGTCAAGCTGACGAACATTAGGGCACACAACCTGTCTATCTACTTCATCATCACTACAGTGTTTTTAACCGTCTAATGTGGCAAATATACTCACATCCCATAAACACCAACATGTTTGCTACCCGAATCATGTTTCCAACGAGTAATTTAGTTGAATATTGGGAGCGCTTTTTTCAGGGCCAGCAATGGGAGAGGATGTTCAATTTTTTTGCTTAAAATCTCTCGATATGCTCTCTAGATACTCCTCACGAGAACTGTACTGTCCTCGTAATAGTAGGCGATGCTAAAGAGATGGCCTAAAAAAACGGAAGGACACCACAGGTACCCGTTGGTCTCAACGGTATTTTGGTGACGTCACCATCGGTGACGTCACGAGTGCACGTGTAGCGAAGCTACACGTGCGCGAGCCGATGGCTCATACACACACACACACATACACACACACACCCTCCCACTCATACACACACACACACACACACACACACACCCGCCCCACATCACGAGTGCACGTGTAGCGAAGCTACACGTGCGCGAGCCGATGGATCATACACACAATAACTACTGTATATGAATATTATTATATTAATAATATATATATATATATATATATATATATATATATATATTTTATTACACATATAGTATAATATATGAATATTAATATATAATATATATATATATATATATATAATTAGTATATATATAGACGTCACGAGTGCACGTGTAGCGAAGCACACGTGCGCGGAGCTCGATGGCTCTACACATCCACAGTGTTACTTTTAATATTATAATTACAATAATATAAATAGTATATATATTTGATATATATATATATATAAATATATATTATTATAATATATATATTATTATTTATAGTATATATATATTATATATATCCTCGGAATCACAAAGTTCTATTCTTCGGTTATATGATCGAATGTGACGTCCCTATCGATATTATATACATATATATCTTTTTTACATTGTAATTATATAACATAATATAATATTATATATTATATAGTATTATATATATATATATATGATAGTTATAAAATATAATTATATATATATTAATATATGCATTTACATATCTTCCTTAAATTACATAGCTGCACCAACCATAAAACCGAAGTTCACTTTCAAGTTTAAACAGAAATTAATTTTATCATTTATAATATATATATTAATATATATATATATATATACTAATATTATAATATATTATATATATATATATATCATATATATATATATATATATATATATATATATATAATATATTGCTTATGAGTTTCATGGTTTTTTATAAGTTCTTACGTTTAAGTAAAATATATAGTAATTTTACGCTTTTTCCTGTATCTGGAGACTGTCGTTTTCTCTTGATATATATATATATTATTATATATATTATATAATTATAATATATTATATTATATTATTAATTATATATTATAATAATATATTTATAATTAAAAGTGTTATTTTTTAGAATTTGTTTGAAGAAGTTAAAGTTTCAGGTGATCTTTTTTTCAGCAAGTACATGTTACTACTTTAATACAAATAAAATATGAAGCCAAAACTGTCTGAAGAGGTTCTAAATAAAGTCTTCTTGAGTTCACACTTTCAATAAAGATTTAGTGAAGTAAAGTTTACTTCTGTAGTATCATCGTCGTCAAAGAATTTAATGTCTTCCTCTTCACGTGTCGAGCCTGAGAGCCAAATAAAAATAATCTTCACAGTTTCGTAAAGAAACTATTCGTGCAACAAAAAAACTAAAAAACAAAATATAATATATAGTCTACTTAATTAATCTTGGAAAAACAGCGACCCCGACATATAAATCGATTATTTAGATTCTTTTAGGAAATATAAATCGAATGTGTATATTACAAGTTCTAGGATGGCTTCCAAGTATGAGTTAGCCTTTTTCTATCACTTCTAGCACGACAGAATGTATACTATAGAGTTACACTTTGGGCATGAACTGCAACGTTTCCGCTCGGTCGCCAGGTTAGCCCCTGCCGCGGAACGCCGCGTGCGCCCGCAGGCGCAATATTTCCGCGTAACCGGCGCCGCGTGCGCCCGCAGGCGCAATATCCCTGCGCGAACGAAAAATATTGATCATCAGTGTCAAAGTTTTTCTAAATGGTTTTCTTTTCAAATATCTGATGATTCTTCTTCATTTGTAGCTTTCGTTATATTTATCAGAACTTATTATTAGCATACCTTAACGCAGTACATCGAGTAAATCAGAATAGGAGGGTTTATACACCAACGGGATTAGTAACTTTTGTTTTACTGTTTAACTGCTTTAGCTCAATATGTTTTTATCTGCTTAACTACAGTATTGTATAACATTACATCTTAAAGAAAGTAATCAGTTAAATCAATTAGAGCTGTTACTAACACCAACGATTTAGTATGCTTTGTTTTACTGTTTAGACTGCTTTAACGTTCATGTTTACTGGGCTTTACTCATATTTTTACTGGCTTTAACTCACATATTTGATGTACATTACATACCTACAAGCCAGTAAATCAGTAATCATAGATGGTGGCTACCTAACACCAAAGGGATTAGTATGTTTTTGTTTTACTGTTTTTACGCTTTAACTCAATGTTTTACTGCTTTAACTCAATAAAATATTCACATTATTTTCTATATTTTTTTATGTTTTAATAACTTTTTTTATTTTTATTTTTTAATTATTATTGTATTAATTTTTATTTTATTTAAAAACTGGGTAATTGAAGAAAACACAACGAGTGTCCTGATAATACCATTTTATTTATAAAATTGTAACGAAATTTTATTCAGAAAAAACCTTGTTTTTATTATACGAGTTGGGGGTAGTATAAAATTCGCATTTTTTCAAATTCTTAAACGGCATAAATCTCATACCAGAACAACGAATATAATATTGACGTATCAAATTTTTTAGCATCAATATACATTTACAATTCGTATAAAACTACTTATTTAAAAAGCATGATGAAATACAGATATCAATAGACTCACATAAATAGAATATAGGGTGAACAGGGTAAGTACAATAGTTTTTTAACACGGCTTTACAGTTATTTATATTTAAAAATTAAGAGTTATCAATATCACTTTATAATTTTAAGTTCAAAGAATCAATTATATGAACAGTATCGTTTTTGGCTCTATAAACGGCAAATCCAATGTCCGTTGAGTGTGTGACGAGGCAATGTATTGAATATGAGACAGGTATCCTTCTCTCCATGCTTTACAGAGTGTTATTTGTTAATAGCGGAACACACTAAAAAGCGATGATTCAATTTTTAAACAACCGATTTATTTATTCTTCATCTCATTTTAATATTCAAAGTAATTTTGCGTACTCGGTAATTCAATGAGTTGAGGATGCTCAAGATAGAACACTACAGTGATGGGTGATTTTAGACTTGATCCAAAAGAGAGACTTAGTCCTAAGGTGCCTTTTCTCACAAATGTTTAAAGATAGCGTTACAACAGAAAGGTTGCAGTAAGATATATACGCTAATAAATTACTATCTTTGGCGTATTCTTCAAGATTTAGCCTGTTTTCGCTTATCACATGATACAGTTTTGGCTATTAAGTCGTAAAAAGGCGCGTAAGCAGAGTAGGTGCGTGGTTAACTTTCATATCCGTCCGTGGAGTAGCGCATTCAGCAGTAACTGATCAGCCTAAGACCGCGAAAGGTTGTGAATTTATGGGTGACTTTTTATCAATTCCCGAGTAGGCTTATGTCGAATGCAATTCCCTATTATTACTTTCTGTGGTATTTTCCGTTTCACAAGTTAGGTGGATACTTGATACTCGATAATCCTTGAGTGAAATTAAATTTCTTGGTTTCAACTCTCTTATTAGGATATTTAGCTGTAGTATTCAGCGGAATTTTCAAATTTCCAATGCTCGTCTGGTGGGAATTTTCGAACTTTTCTAACATAGAATAAGCCTCTAACAGTTTTGAAAAACGGTTCTGGCATACAGCTGGTAGCCAGTAGGTTCTTTTTATTTTAAGAGCAAAATTAGGATTGACCCTGATAAAATGATTCTAGTATCTACAGATGGTTAGAAGTGAGGCTTTCTTGAGAGAAATCACCAACTTTATCGCCGTAAAATTCAGTAAGTATTATTTTATGATTTTAGCCTGCTCTGATCTATATGTGAGCTTCATCTTTGAAGAATCTGTAGAACGCACATGATTGGAGATGAGATTGTTTAGCATTATAAAAATAATTAAAAAATATTCTATATATGCTTCTTATTAAGGATATATTACTGCTGTACGCCCTAGTGAATGTGCCGTTTAAGATCAGATCTTTCAACCTGGGTGACAAACATGTATAGGAATTTGATTCTGTATATCTATATCGGTCTCCCGATGGAAGATCTGTACCATCTGGTTTTGTCAAATTTCGTTTTTTCAACTTAAAAACACATTAGATGGGTCTAAGTACTGATCAGAAGTGCCTGGAATAGTGAACTCTAGAGGAAACATCTGTATTGGTTTTTGAATGCAGAGGATTAATACTGATAATAAAGTTGGATTCGATAACGCTAATCTGGGTAGGGTTTATGGAGAAGGAGATCCAATTCACTCTTTACAACAATCAGGGACTAAAGGACTGGAGAATGCAATCTTGCTATCGTTGTCGATTCTCTGGTTCGTAAGTAGATGAACATTTTCATGAAAATACCTACCTTATATACACAGCTCTTATAAAAGTTACAGTTAGTGAATTAATACAAATACATCATCATTTTTTCTTAGAGGTTTTTCCCCTTAGGCTTTTTCTTTATGACAATCTTCTTGGCCCCTCGACCTTAACCTGACATTTTACGTCTTATTTACGCTTAACACATCACATCGCTCATGCTGAAAACAGTCGTCAATATACGTCTTTTTAATGCTGCACGAGGATTATTCCCTGCCGCAATATCTTGAATAGTAGGCAAACCTGGTTTGAACTTTTTTACTCTATAATTATATACACTCTTCCTGAGTAGAGGCCTTGGCACTTCGTCCATAGCTTGGCGAAATCCATCATAAAAAACCGTACAAATTTGATCCCTTCTAGAATATACCCTTTCTTCGTCATTATTCAGGAGTGTCCCTTTCTTATATCTATCTTTACCCGTGAGAGTATGTTAAATGAAGGAAATATATCTGAACTACACGTCTTATATATAACTCCATTATGGCGTAGTTACTCCCCCTATATTTTCACCTAATACTGAACTTTGCGATAACAATGCTTTCCATCTGTTAAAGGGAAGGGCATTTTCCTTCTACAAGTCTTTTCTTGGCCCGCCGCAGCAGAGTCCCCAAACATTTGATCTATTCAGAGGAAGATAAGGAACATTAGGGAATGTTAAAACTTTACTCTCTTTGGGAAAAAAATAACTACTCTTAATAAAGGACTTAGTATTAACCTGAACATATGGAGTGGAGACGAATCAAAAATTATATTTTATATACATAAGCCAATCAGGGTGGCTGAGCAATATGATCGCTGAGGTGACCATGTTATGAGCACACGCCTACCTCGAAAGATATTAAGTTCATCGCAGTGCATATGCGGTGTTCTCCACAGATAGTATAATCTTCTTAACACTAGTAAGCGGATATCATCGAAGAGTATATCCAGTCACCATTATTAGCATACGTTTGCGGATATGTTTTTTCGCTGGCCAACTGTGATCGTTCGAGAAAAAAACATGTCACGGTCTCCTAGTTTTGGAACAGTGAGGACAGGGTTCCTAGACCTAAAAACATTACCTAAGTAATAACTAACTAGTTTGTGAAACAAATCCTTAACATATATACTCATATCAAAGAGGTTCGTTTAAATGACTGAAAATTAGCGGCACGCGATTTAAAATTAAGCCTCGTCGCAAGGAGCAAAATTCTTCAAAGAAGGTATTTCTCTTGTAGCAAAATGTTGTCGCCGTATTCCACCTTTTCAGCAAATTCGTAGTGCCTTTTCAAGATACACGCGTATCGTTCCCTTGTAATATAGTTTTCAACACATTCCTACACTTCTGTACACCACCATCAGAATAGATTGTGAGGTATATTTTCTATATCTGTTATTTAATATCATTTCAACATAATCCTACTTCGTATACCTCTTCTTTCACTGTTAGGATTCATTACGATAAGTTTGTTAAAAATCCGAGAGTTTTATTATCAGTGATGTAAATCCAAAGAGCATGTAGACGTGGAGAGTAAATAGAAGTGATCTATTCACTCTCGCATGGATGTATATAGGAAACTATTAATGCTTCTTAATTTCACTAGCTTTCTATCTATAAGTAATTTAAACTGTTAGCAGGTAGCCACCCACTTCACCAATATCTGTTTACTCACGGCCTCTACCTTTTGTAACTGAATATCTTGTTTTCTATTTTATTCACATGTATTTTCAGGATAAATAGATCAAAAACTGATGGTTTTAAAATCTCCTTTTTAAACTCTTTGTTTGCAAGCACAATGTAAATTTTAAA
This sequence comes from Trachelipus rathkii, assembly GCA_015478945.1. NCBI lineage: Eukaryota > Metazoa > Arthropoda > Malacostraca > Isopoda > Trachelipodidae > Trachelipus > Trachelipus rathkii. The sequence continues at coordinate 36,907 of JABUQX010125810.1, forward strand.
CATCAGTAGGGAAAGCTATCGTAAATATTACATAACTTTAAAAACTTTCTGCAATACTTAAATATGACGTAACCTTTTCTAAACCTTTCATCTATTCGAGATACTCTAACATAATCATTACCTTTAATCCTGAATTATCTTTAATTTTTTCTTACTCTTTTCCCTCTTGTATATTCCTTTAAAAATTTTAGGCGTTGTCTTTTATAGTTCCTATGGAAAAGTTCTATGTAAATACAGATATAAGCTAGATGCGTCCAGTATATCAGAGTATAGTTTAAAGTATTTCATTTTTAGTAAATACCTCTGCATACGCTCTTTAATCTGTGCGCTGTACGTCTTTCATACTATACGCTGCCTTTTTACTGAGAATGTATTGTAATACCTATTAATATACTCTTTGAATAATTCCTTGAACACTTTGTACCTAAAACTCACCGCCCTACTGACCAATAACATTTTTGCCAACTACATTCGGTTTCCTATAATTTCGTCATTGCGATCACTTTACAGTCTTAGGTTTTGATCGTTTTAAGTGTTTGAACCATGAAGTACTCTAGAGAGTTAACCGTCATAGTAAATAGAGTATGTATTGAAATCCTTCATTATGAACTAATATTTAATGCATTTCAAGTTTAATCTATTTGCCATACACTTCGACCTGCTGGAGCTATGGTTTTTTCGCGGTAGAATTTTTTTCTTACAGGTTTATGCAGAGTAAAAGCACCTCTCCAACCCTGTAAAATGATTTTATTTAACTCCAAATATAGCATTAATTAGGAAACCTTAAGGCAAACCTAGTGAAACCCCAAAAACTTATCGGGTTCTCATCAGGTTAAGTAATACTTATCCAACCACCTGTCCTTACGCCTTCATGTGATTTACTGAACACACATGTAAAGCGGTTATATATATATAATACTAATATATATATTATATATATATATAATATATATTTAATATTATATATATATATATATTATATAATATATGTAAAAAAATATGATATAAAGTCCCAAAGGATAAATGAAAAGGTTTAAAATAACATAATTTATTTTATCACCAGACAATTGACAGCTAATAAATATTGTATACACATGACATTAACATCACTAAATATATATATGATATATGACATAATTACGGAGTTTTAATCCAACCTGAGGTTTATTATAGGTGTTTTTCTTATTCTTACTCTGGTAACACGTTTAAATTTATGTGAAGCGTAAGAAGTGCCTGAGGGACTTGAAATGAGGTCTTGGTGTCATGGGGGTATACTTATCTAATCTGGCTAGTCCGTCGTGTATTTAGAAGATTAATAGTTTGGGAAAATTAATAGTCTAAAGTTCTTGTTTGAATCTCATTCCAGCTTTTACAGGTCCTTCTTCCGAGTTACGTGCAGAGATCAGCTATCTAATCGACAATTATTGATCCTTTACTATTCTTCATCATCGATACGATCTGCCTGAATCATTCAAAAAGTAATTTGATCTTTTAAAATTTATATCAAAGCTTTTCTGAATGAACGCACTCTAATAGGTAATCTCTCCCCTAGGATATTTTTAAATTTTTCTTCATTTCATTAAATTTTTACTTCATTAGGTATATCTACATCATCGGATAGCGGGTTAGTAGTGATGATTAAATCGCAAGTCTTTTAGAATTCTAAGCAATTTTTGTATGGCTTTTGGTATACTAGATCGCGTTTCTTCATGGGGATGTTAAGTCTGAATTTATATATCCTGTACCTCTTTCTCGTAATTGGTTATCTGATCAACTTTAGGGTCGAATAAGATAAGCTGAGGTAGAGGTTGCTGAAAAGATAATGAGTCGTTCCCTCAATATAAGGATTCTGTTGGTGTGACTGTTGTTGCTTGAATCGTGAAAAGAGTCGTAACTGTCGAGCATTTGTAAAGGTTATGACCCCGCCAGTAGGTGACTGTGACTGTGTGATTTTACAGTGCGGTGGTAATAACTGGTCATAATAGAGGTTGCGAATGATTAATGCTGAAGGAATGAATTCTGTACACGATGCTGTTTATAAATTCATTTTCCTGCATACTCAGTTATATCGAAGTACACGCAACCTTCTTCATCATGGGGACATCCATTAGTTATCAGTGGAGCTATTACGGAGAAGAGTTAATTGGCAGGAATAACGCCTCCTCTCTCTCTGTAAGTAACTTTTTTTTATTTTTCAAGATTTTTTATGCTTGACGTTCAATTTTTTATTAATGATGTTCTATTTGTCGTAGCTTAACCTTCTGAGGTCTGTTTAAAAGGAACATTTCCTTTTATAAGATTTTAACAGACTTCATATATATATGTATGAATTTCTCATCCTCGCTAATTAGGTTTACGTTTTTTCAAGATGTTTCAAGCTTTTTAATTTTTTTCATAGAGAGGTAAATACTTGCGTTAGAGCACTCATTATCAGGTATGTATATCAGTGTCTATCTCTAGGGAAGATGTTGGTTACGGAGCAAACACTCTGTGCGTGTTTTCTTGGGGTGAAGTTCACAGTGTAAAAATAACCGTGGGGGATCGACGTAACCTCTTTATATACTTTTAAGAACTCTTTCCTTTGAAGGGGAAACTTTTGAGTTGCCAATACATTAATTTGACTCATGTCTCTTCTATGGCCAAACAACAGTAAATACTTTGTGTTTAAAGAAGCACTTCGCATATGCTTGCTTTGATGGAAAATATTCTGTGTTATGAGAAACACCGAGATATTTAGATGGTGAGAATAAACGGTGAATGCTTCTGCTATTTCCAAATTCAATTTGTGCATTAAATCATCTAGTACAATAATTTTGTGTCCATCGTATATCTGTCCAGTCGATCTTTTTATTAAATATCTAATTTTGTTTCTAAAATCTTTATCAGTGTTTAAAATGTTCCTTTTTACCATTGGTTTGTCAAATTAAATATGTACAGGGGATTTGTTTCACAATTTCCATTTCCTAAAAAAATAATTTAATAAATAGAAAAAGGTTTACCACCACAGCCTGTCGGACCAGCTACAAGACATGTAGCCGGACTTCGGAACGTAAATTTCCCCCCTCCACATTCCATACATTCGTTAAGTGAATAATTGAGATATGAGATAATTCAAAGTTGTAAAGCAGTAAAGTACATGTTTTAAATAAAATTTCGTACAACTTTATTAAAATAAAATGTTTATATATCAGACACTGCCTGTGGTTTTGTTTTTTTTCTTTCATTACAATTTTTAAATAAAAAAATTAAAAATAATAATATATATAAATTAATAATAGAATAAAAAGTATTAAAACAAAATAAAAAATATACAAAGAAAACAAATGTTAATAAATATATGAGTTAAAGCAGTAAAAACATGAGTTTAAGGCAGTAAAACAGTAGAAACAAAAGCATCTAATGCCCTTTGGTGTTAGTCCATCCTCTTTGATTTACTGATTTACCTGCTTTAAGGTGATGTAAATGGCGTATAAATATCGTGAGTTACATGCAGTTAAAACATATAGTTTAACAGCAGTAAAGTGTACGAATGAGTAAAGCAGTAAAGACAGTAAAGACAAAAGCATACTAATTCCCTTGGGTGTTAGGTAACACCTCTACTGATTTACTGATTCTGCTTTAAGGTATGTATCGTTAATAAATATATATGATTTAAAGCAGTTAAACATATGGGTTAAAGAAGTAAAACATGAGTTTAAAGCAGTAAAACAGTAAAAACAATAAGCAAACTAATGCGTTTTGGTGTTATGGAAAACCTCTATTGTTTACTGATGTAACTGACTTTAAGGTAGTGTAATGTTAAGTAAATATGTGAGTTAAAGCAGTAAAACATAATGAGCTTAAGCAGTAAAACAGTAAAAACAAAAGTATACTAACCTTTGGTGTTAGGTAACACTCTATTGATTTGACTGATTTACTGCTTGTTATAGGTATGTATATATATATGTTTTTATAGAAATTTCTATATTACCACAAAAAAATGAATGACTCTTAGTATATTTGAAAAGAAATTCTTTGAAATAGGTAAAATGTCAACAGATGAAAAGCTTGCATTCGCGCGGGAATTTTGCGTCTGCGGACGCAGCCGCGGCGGCGGTTACGCGGAAATATGCGCCTGCGGGCGCAC